>WSYH01002080.1:71429-96977 GCA_036426205.1 Ascaphus truei | reverse complement strand
AGCATGGGGGGATAGAGATGTGTGTATGCTGCCTGTGTGTGTCCTGTGTGCAGGGCCTCTTGTCCTGTGCCCAATGAGTAATGGGAAAGGTGCCAGAACCCTGTCAGCAAAACTAATCTGTCCTGATCCGCAGATGTGGCCTGTTGGAAGGTGTCCGTTGAGATGCCTGTCCAGGCAGCATGCTGCAGACTGGTAGAAGGGAAGTTTTCGACAGGCACCTCCATGGCCACCTATCAGCAGTCAGCTCGGCAGGCCCCCTCCTCTGGCCTCAAACAGGCCCCCTCAATCCTCCAGGGGGCGCTCTCACAATCTCTCCTCTTCCAGTGTCCCTATCCCCCCTCACTCTCACACTCCTTGTCCTGGAACTAGATTCCATATTCCTCTGTCTCTTCTCCTTTAGTTTATGGGATCCATTTCTCCCTTGTTTAATTGCCTGTCAGTTTCCCCTGTCCCAGCAGCAACGCTGCATGTAAAATGCAACATTATTGCTACATGTTGTAGTTCCCTCAGACATTCTGTGAGTTGCCATAGCAGCCCCAGCCTTTCTCTCCAGAATGGGCTAGTCTGCCCCCCCTTCTGCTTGTTTTAAGATAGTCTGTCCCAAGGCTATCCCCTTTACCCACACTGCTCCTCACTTCCTTTCACCATGGACTCTAAGTGAGTAACTGCCTGCTATTTACCCCAGCAAGGCCTTTTTGTTTTACACTGTCTCATCATTGATACACTGCACATCAGACAGAGAAGCCCTCTCTATCTACATTATCATCACCAAGCACCTATCTCCCTGTGATTTCCCTCAATAAAATCAAGAAAGAGAAAAGGACTTGTTTGTGCTTTGGAAGAGGTGAGACATGAGTTAAGCTACCTGGAGTCATTCATTCCCCCTTTCGTGACCCTGGCTTCAGGATACTCCTCTCCCCCCTCTCTCCCCCCCACCTCTCTCTCACTCCTCTCTCCCCATGCTATGGGGGGAGAGAGGATGGAGGTATATGGGGGAGGGGGGTGAGCGAATGGAGGGATTTATGTCCTGTGTGTGGTGTGTGTCCGTGTCCTGAGTGTGTTCTCTGGGTGTCGTGTGTGTGTGTTTGTGTGTGTGTGTGTGTGTTGGATTCCCGGGGTGAGCGAATGGAGGGATGTACGTCCTGTGTGTGTCCTGTGTGTGTGTGTGTGTGTGTGTGTGTGTGTGTGTGTGTGTGTGTGTGTGTGTGTGTGTGTTGGCTCCTTGTGACCTTGGGCAAGCCACTTTATCTCCCTGTGCCTCAGGCACCAAAAACATAGATTGTAAGCTCCACGGGACAGGGACAGGGACAGTGCCTGCAAAATGCCTCTGTAAAGTGCTACGTAAACTAGCAGCTCTATAGAAGAACATGCTATTATTATTATTATGTACAGTATGTACTGTTTATATATGTGTGTATTTATGTATATATGTTCCCAGCACACAATATAAAGGAAAATCAGACAATGGTCAAATGCCAATAGAAAATGTATTGAATGAACAAAAGATGATACAACAAGCAACTGCCCCAATGTAGGCTATGGAGAGTACAACTCATCAAACAGGACTATACAATATCAATTGTGTGTGTGTGTGTGTGTGTGTGTGTGTGTGTGTGTGTGTGTAGAGGTGAGGGCAGCAGTGTGTGTGTGTGTGTATATAGAGGTGGGGCTGCAGTGTGTGTTTCTGTATAAAGATGTGGGCCATGCAGAGTGTGTGTGTGTATATAGAGGTGTGGGCTGCAGTGTGTGTTTCTGTATATAGATGTGGGCTATGCAGAGTGTGTGTGTATATAGAGGTGGGGGCAGAAGTGTGTGTTGGTGTGTATAGCGGTGGGGGCTGCATTGTGCAGGGCCCACCTCTATACACACAAACACACACTGCAGGGCCCACCTCTATACACACAAACACAGTGTACACTCGTACAGCCAGGGCATTATTGGCCAAGAATGCCCAGTTCGGAGGGGGTGGTCCCTCACTGTGTATGTGTGTATGTGTAATTAAAATAATTAACAAATTAAATAAATAATTGAAATTAAAATTAAATTAAAAAAATGTAAGCATTAATTAAAATTAAGACATTTTAAAAATGTGACATTCCTGACCTTGTATGTAGGGTCTCTTGTTCTCCTTGTGGCAGTCAATGACATCACTGCCATGCAGGGCCGCAGACAGCTTTCCCGGAGTGCAGGACCAACGTTTCCACCGGGGCCCCCCACCCACATTTCAGCGGCCTTGCGAGAACACCCACCTTTTTCATACACCTCCTCACTCTCACCCCACCTCACACTCCCCAGTCACCCTTTCCTTCCTCTCTTTTACACCCACACTCAACCTCCCTCCCCAATATACATGCACACACAGTGACACACACACGCACACACACACACAGTCACTTACCTACACACACAGCCCCATCTCTTCTCATACCTCCCCCTCATATATCCCCCTCCTCACCTCATATCTCCTAATATCTCCCCCATCCCTCCTCATACCTCCTCCTCATACTACCCTTCCACTCCTCATATCTCCTTCTCATCTCATATCTCCCCCTCACAGCCTCATAACTCCTCTCCTCATATCTCCTCCCCTCTTCCTATCTCCCCCTCCGCATATCACCCCCATCCCTCCTCATCTCCCACTCATACCTTCCCCTCTCCTCCTCATATCTCCCCCTCCTCACCTCATACCTTCCCCTCCTCATACCTTCCCCTCCTCATACCTTCCCCTCCTCATACCTTCCCCTCCTCATACCTTCCCCTCCGCATATCTCCCCCTCCTCATCTCCTAATATCTCCCCCATTCCTCCTCATATCTTCCCCTCCTCTCCCCATGCCTTCCCCTCCTCATGCCATGCCTTTCCCTCCTCATGCCATGCCTTCCCCTCCTCATGCCATGCCTTCCCCTCCTCATGCCTTCCCCTCCTCATGCCAGGCCTTCCCCTCCTCATGCCATGCCTTCCCCTCCTCATGCCATGCCTTCCCCTCCTCATGCCTTCCCCTCCTCATGCCATGCCTTCCCCTCCTCATGCCATGCCTTCCCCTCACCGTGCCATGCCTTCCCCTCATCATGCCATGCCTTCCCCTCAGCATGCCTTCCCCTCCTCATCTCCTATGACATACAGGAGATACACAGACAGGACAGACAAGACACACAGGACATACTGTACCTCAGCTCACTGCATCCGCACCCCGGTACTAAGCCCCGCCCCCGGCATACTCTGACCTCCAACCAATCCCCTGCTTCTACTCTAAAGCCCCGCCCCCCAGCATTCTACTATTGGAAAAGAAAAAAAAATACTCACGGCCGCCGCATCCTTCTCTCGCTGATCCCGTGCACCGCCGCCGCCTCGCGCAGGGAACCAGTCACCAGGGGCAAAACTCATGACATTTCTGGGACGGGCTGTCACCCGGGACAGGCCAAAAAAAACGGGACTGTCCCATCAAAATCGGGACGACTGGTCACCCTACTCTCCCCCCCCTTCCCGCCTCTCTCTCACCCCCCGTTCCCACCTCTCTCCGCCCGCTTCCCACCTCTCTCCGCCCACTTCTCACCTCTCTCCGCCCCTTTCCCACCTCTCTCCCTTCCCACCTTTCTCCGCCCCCTTCTCCCCTCTCTCCGTCACCCCCCTCCCACCTGGTCACAAGTCAACCCAGGGTGCAGGAGGATATTCCAGCAACGGTGGTGGAAGGACATGGGGAGGGAGCGGGCGCGTCACATGGTATTTCAGCCAATCAGATCGTGGGAACTAAATCCTCAATCTGATTGGTTGTAGTACACCATGTGACTGTCTTTGGATGACGTCACATACTTGACCTAAAATGACTGTCACATGGTGTACAACAACCGATCACATTGGGGAATTAGTTCCCACGATCTGATTGGCTGAATTACCATGTGACACCGGCCATATTGGCTTTAGTGACGTCATGTTAAAGGGAAATGATGCGCAGCCATTCTGATTGGCCTGCATCATTCCTTTTAAATTACATCATAAAAAAAAGGGCACATGGTTTTAACAGCTAATTAGATGGCTATTGAACCATTTCCCGCCCAAATGTGACATCACAAGCCATATTTAAGGCCATGACGCCCCATTGAGCCCAAGAAGACAATGAGACAACATCATGCTGTGGATCTACCATTGGGTTTTTGAATTGACAGATGAAGAAAGAAGATAAAGAAAATACAAAAATAATTACAGAAGAAGATAAAAGAAGCGGATTAAAGAGAAAAGAAAGAAGAAGAATTGGGGTACCTGATCCGGATCTTCATTGCGGATGGCATCGGATGCAGTTTCGGGCCTTCGCGGTATGTGAGTTTCCTGATTTCCCGGGATTCGGAGGGCCAACTGTAAATGTACTGTAAATGTATTTTTGACAGGGTTTTCGATGTTATTTATTTTTTGGTCATTTTTTAATTGCACATTGACTGATAATGTATTAATCTGTTCCACTTTAAGGTCCAGATCAATACATTATTAGGTCAATAATTTGTTTTTAATTTCTTGCTTTGTATTGAGGATGATTTTTTCTATGTGTGTTTATTATGTGGATGTAATTGTTTGTCATTTTGCTGCATTATTTCTAATTTTTTGGGCGATTGATTTTCTTTTTTTATTGTATTGTATTGTATTGTGTGTCTTTATTTATATAGCGCCATAAATGTACATAGCGCTTCACAGTAGTAATACACGTGGTAATCATATGAATAACACATAATATAAATAACAGATCATGGGAATAAGTGCTTCAGACATACTGTAAAAGTAACATTAAGGAAGGAGTCCCTGCTCCGTGGAGCTTACAATCTAATTGGTAGGTAGGGAGAACGTACAGAGACAGTAGGAGGGAATTCTAGTAAGTGCGTCTGCAGGGGGCCAAGCTTTATGTATCATGTGTCCATGATTATCCAGTGCTATTCATATGCTTTAATAATTAATTATGTCTTGTGTTCGGTAATGCTTTTAATGGTTGTGGTGCCAAGTTGTTTTATTAATTAATTGCTTTGTTGGGTAATGATTTAATTAATTCCTTGTTGTTTTATTAATTAATTGCTTTGTTGGTTAATGGTTGAATTAATTCCTTGTTGTGCTGGGTGTCACGGTAGACCAGAACTTTTAACACCAAAATACCCGGATCCTTTGATTGAGCAAAACAAGAGATAACATCAATTATGATTTATTTACAGAATGAACATACACAGCTTGATTTAAATTACAACGAAAAATACACTTACTGGAACTGTGTCAAACAAAATAAAATGTTCCCAAAATGAAATGTTGCCAAAACAAAGTCTCTAGGAGCAATTTCCCAGGAGCGGGAGTATCTCGCAAAAAGAGCCTGAAACAGTCCTCGGCCAGCAGCGCAACTTGCCGCTGCTGTTTACTCCACCAGAGCTGCTTCTTTCGTGATGAAACATTAAAATCTTGAAACTTAGATGTTTCTTGCATGAATCCTTAGACGGTATGAAACTCTTACAGCATGACGAATCTGTTACAACATGATGACTCTTGTTACATGATGGATCTGCTTACCGATGGGCTGCAGGGTACCTATCTTATGCACTAAACAGTCCTATACTTAACCCGTGCAGCCAATCTACTCCGTGGGAATAATTCCTTCCCCCTATCACAGAGTTGCCAATACTTTGCAAACCTGGCGAGGGGCTTCTCAGTCTGCTCTGGGCATGTGCCAACTTTGCACCTTGGCCGCTTAGCATATGAGGCCCGTCCCCTCTACCTGGCGCCGCTCAGTCTCGGCAGAGCAGCCACTTGCCAGGATGGCATATTGAAATTCTCGTCCTTTCCCCCTCCTTGCTAACAAATGGTTAACACCTCCATATCCTGGATTGCCTTTGAAGCTTAGATGGCGGAGTAGCCCTTGTGTCTCCCATGCAAATGGATTTTTTCCCATACTGAATGACTTCTTCTGAACATTACTTTAATAAAAATCTAAACCTTGGGGACTTTTAAAACCAGGTACCCCCTCACCGTCACACCTCCCCACCTCAAAGTGTAGGCGCTGTTACAACCATCCCATCCGGCGGTATAACTGGCTGCACAGCTCTTGAGGTTAATGTGTCCATGGGACTGTCCAAAATGTAAGCATTATTAAATTACAAACATTTTAAAAATGTGACATTCCTCGACGCTGTATTAGGGTCTCTTTGTTCTCCTTTGAGCAGTCAATGACATCACGGCCAGGCCGGGCTCGCAGACAGTCTGCATTTCCACGGAGTGCAGGACCACTTTCCACCAGTGGGCCCGCCCACCCACCACTTTTATTGCCAGCGGCCTTGCTAGAACACCCACCTTTTTCATACACCTCCCTCAGGCTCTCACCACCCCTCACACTCCCCAGTCACCCGCTTTCCTTCCTCTCTTTATACAACCCCCACCTCAACCACTCCCTCCCCCATATACATGCACACACAGTGACACACACACGCACACACACACACAGTCCACTTACCTCACACACACAGTCCCCCATCTCTTTCCTCATACCTCCCCCTCATTATCCCCCGCCTGCACCTATTCTCCTAAGATACTCCCCCAGTCCCTCCTCATAACCTCCTCCTCAATACGAATACCCCCACTCCTCAATCTCCTTCTCAGTCTCATATCTCCCCTCCACAACCCATACATCCTCTCCTCATATTCTCCCCCTCTTCCATCTCCCCCTCCCCATATCACCACCTCACACACCCCCTGCCTCCCTCGCTCTCTCCTCTCCCACTCATACTTCCCCTACTCCTACAAGTCTGCATATCTATCTCCCCCTCCTCACCGTCATATACCTTCCCCTCCTCATATACCCTTCCCCTCCTCATACTTCCCCTCCCTAAAGCCTTCCCTCCCTCATACCTTCCCCATCCGCATATCTCCCCCATCCTCATCTCCTAATATCTCCCCCATATCTCCTCATATCTTCCCCTCCTCTCCCATGTCCTTCCCCTCCTCATCCATAGCCCTTTCTCCCTCTCACTCAGCGTGCCATGCCTTCCCCTCCTCATGCCATGCCTTTCCCCTCCTCATGCCTTCCCCTCTCTCATGCCAGGCCCATTCCCCTCCTCATGCCATGCCTTCCCCCTCCTCATGCCTTCCCCATCCTCATCCATTGCTCTTCCCCTCCTCATGCCATGCCTTCCCCTCACAACCGTGCCATGCCTTCCCCCTCATCAATGCCAAATGTCCTTCCTCCCACCTCCATGCCTTCCCCTCCCATCCCCTCTCCTCTATGACGATACAAGAGAATACACCAGACAGAGACAGACAGACACACAGACATACTGTACCTCAGTCTCACTGCATCCGCACCCCCCGTGTACTAAGCCCCCCCCCGGCATACTCTGCCTCCAACCATATTCCCCTGCTTCTACTACTAAAGCCCCCGCCCACCCATCATTCTCCTATTGGAGAAAAGAAAAAAAACATACTCACGGCCATTCGCGATCCTTCCGTCCTCCCTCGCAGTGATACCCTGTGCACCGCCGCCACCGCACTAAGTCTGCGCAGGGAACCAGTCACCAGGGGCAAACTCATGACATGTTCTGGGACTGGCTGTCACCCACCGGGACAGGCCAAAAAAAAACGGGACTGTCCATCACAAATCGGGAATCGACCTACGGTCACCGACACACTCATCCCTACTCCTCCTCTCCCCCCCCTTTCCCACCTACTCTCTCTCCCCCCGCCTTGCCCACCTCTTCTCCGCTCACTCTCTCCCCCCAAGGTCTCTCCGTCCCTACAGTACTCTTCCTCCCTCTTCTCGCTCACCTTCTCCTCCTCTTACCTCCGCCCTCGTCCCACCTCCCCTTCCCACCCGTTTTTCTCCTCCCCCCATTCTCACCCCCATCTCCTTCTCACCCCCTCTCCTCCCACCTTTGTCACACGTCAACCCAGGTGGCAGGAGATATTCCAGCACGGTGGTGGAAAGGACAATGGGGAGGGGAACGGGCGCGTCCAATGTATTTTTCAGTCAGCCAATTCAGATCGGTGGGAACTAAATCCTCACTCGTTATGGTTGTAGCTACAACCATGTGACTTGTCTTTGGATGACGTCACAAATACTTGACCTATGAATGACTGTCCCTGGTTACAAAACCGATCACAGTGGGAATTAGTTCCCACATCTGATTGGCGAATTACCATTGTGACCAAAACATACAAGACCGGCCATATGGCTTTAGTGACGTATGATTAAATGAAAATGAGGCTGCAGCCTGATTCTGATTGGCCTTGCATCATTCCTTTCAAATTACTACAATAGAAAACAAATGGCAGCAATGGTTCTAACACAGCTATTAGATGGCTATATGAACCATTTTCCCGCCCAAATGTGACTCACAAGCCATTTATTAGGCCATGACGCCACCACATTGAGCCCAAGAAGACAATGAGACAACCATCATGCCTGTGGGATCTACCATTGGGGTTTGATTGACGATGAAGAAAGAATATAAAAAGAAAATAAAAAATTAATTACAGCAGAAGATAACAAAGAAGCGGATTAACAGAGAAAAGAAAGAATGACGGAAGATGGGGACCTTATCCTTGGACTTCATTGCGGAGGCATCGGAATGCATTTTCGGGCCTTCCGCGGTTATGTGAGTTTTCACTGATTTCCTCGGATTCGGAGGCCAACTGTAAATGTAACTGGACAATGTATTTTGACGGGTTTCGATGTTATTTTATTTTTTGGTCTTTTTAATTGCAATTGACTGATAATGTTTACTGTTCCATCTTTTCAACGATCCAGATCAATACATTATTAAGGGTCAATAATTTTTTTTAATTTCTTGCTTGTATTGAGGATGATTTTTTTCTATGTGTGTTTATATGTGATGGAATATGTTGTCATTGATTCTGCATTATTTCTAATTTTTTGGGCTGCTTGATTTCTCTTTTTTTAATTGTATATGTATTATATTTGTGTGTCCTTTATTTATATAGGCGCCATAAATGTCATATGCGCATTCACAGTATGGTAATACACGTGGTATCAACGTATGATAACACATATATAATAACAGATCATGGGATATTGCTTCATACTACTGGTAAAAAGTACAATTAAGGAAGGGAGTCCCCTGCTCCTGGAGCTTGACAATCTAATTGAGTAGGTAGGGATGAACGTCAGAGACAGTAGGAGGGAATTCTAGTAAGTGCTTCAGCGGGGCCAAGCTTTAATGTATCATGTGTCCATATATCTTCCGTGCTATTCAATGCTTTAATAATTAATTATGCTTGTGTTCGGTATTGCTTTTTAAATGGTTGTGGTGCCACATTGTTTTTCTAATTAATTGCTATTGTTGGTGTAATGATTTACTTAATTCTTGTTTGTTTTATTAATTAATGCTTTGTTGGTTATGGTTGAATTAATTCCTTTTGTGCTGGGTTCACGGTAGACGCAGAACTTTTACAACCAAATTATAACCGCGATCTTGATGACAAAACACCAGAGATAACATCAATTATGATTTTATTTACTTAAGAATGAACATAAGCACCACTTGATTTAACTTACACACGAAAAATACCTTACTGGAACTGTTTCAACACAATAAAATGTTCCCAAAACCTGAAATGTTGCCAAAACAAGTCTCTAGGAGCACTTTCCCAGGAGCGGGAGTTCCGTCCGCAAAAATAGCCTGAAACAAGGCCTCGGCCAGCCAGCGCAACTTGCCGCTGCTGTTATACTACCACTCCCCGAGAGCTGCTTCTTCGTGATGAAACATTAAAACTGAAACTTAGATGTTTTCTTGCATGATCTTAGACGGTAAATGAAACTCTTCCGCCTTACAATCTGTTACAACATGATGACTCTTGTTACACTGATGGATCTTCTTACCGATGGGCTGCAGTACCTAATCTTATGCACTAAAGTCCTATTACTTAACCCGTGCAGCACTATATCTCTTCTCCGTGGGAATATTTCCTTCCCCCTATCCCAGTTGCCAATAACTTTTGCAAACACCGGCGAGGGCTTCTTCTAGTCTCTCTGGGCATTGCCAACTTTGCACCTTGGCCTGCTTAGCATATGAGTCCCGTCCCCTCACCTGGACCGCCGGCTCAGTCTCGGCAGAGCAGCCACTTCCAGAGGCAGATATGAAATTACTCGTCCTTCCTCCCTCCCTACTTGCTAACAAATGGTTTACAACCCTTTCCTATCTCCGGATGTGCCTTTGAACTTAGATTGGCGGAGTAGCCCTTGTGTCGTCTCCATGCACAATGGATTTTTTCCCTACTGAATGGAACTACTTCTTTCTGACATTACTAAGTTAATAAAAATCTAACCTTGGGGACTCTCTTATATAACCTTTTCTTTTCCCTATATACATAGAACCTTGCCATAATGATACACTTTTAACTTAAACAACATATAACTCTCAACTACCCTGCTCTCTTTATACCTGGCGAGGAGATCCTGACACATTCCACCCCCCACCTCTTGTTCTGGGGTTCTATGGGCCTATATCCGGGGACCTTTGAAGTTAATTCATTCCCTGCCAGGCCTTACTGTTCTTGGCTTCTGTGGAAGCAAGGAGATTTGGCGGTGGAGGCTGCAAACTGCTTTCTATGAAGGATTTTATCTATTGGTCTGTGTACCTCTGTCCTCAGCAATCTGGGGGGATTCCTAAGTACATGTTTCGGGGTAACACCAACACCTGGCCCCTTTCCTACCCAAACCACCCGATGACAAAATGTTTACCCTGTAAATCACCCCTGAAGCTCACGCCCCAACATCTCCGCTGGTTGGCACACCTGGAACAGTAAAAATCACAATCAGCTTTACTTACGCATTCAGTTTACATGCCATGATTGAGTTGAGAGCTGATAATTACAGTCCCCCATTATTGCTCAGGGGCACCCAGCCAGGCCAATACCTTATTAATGGCCTGGGTACCCCCAACCATCACACCCCATCCCCATCTCAAAGTGTAGGCGCTGTTACCAACCATCCCATCCGGTCCTGCGGTTNNNTAACTGGCTGCACAGCTCTTGAGGTTAATGTGTCCATGGGACTGTCGTTGCAGGATAGTCCATCCGCATTGCCATGCCCGCTGCCCTCCTCCCCTACTGGGCTGAGGACAGCCCTGATGCCAAAGTCCGAGGCATGCTTCTGCACCAAAAACTTTTTAGAGTAGTCCGTTGCAGCTAGTATAGGAACACTGAGTGGACAGTGTGTTTTTTAATGCCTGGAAAGCAACTTCACAGGTGGGAGACCAGACAACCAGTACTGAGAGTCGCTTCTGGGACAAGTCAATCAGGGGTTTAGCCACAGCACTGTACTCCGGGACCAACTTTCGGATGTAGCCAGCGGTGCCTAGAAAAGCCATAACCTGCTTCTTAGTCTTAGGGACGGGCCACTGCACTACTGCCTCAACCTTAGCTGGCTCAGGTGTAAGATGCCCTCCTCCAACCCGGTGCCCTAGGTACAATAACTCTGCCATTCCAACTAAGCACTTAGTGGGTTTCCATGGGAGCCCCACTTCCCTAATTCTGGCACCGCTGCTACATGCACTAGATGTGAATCCCATGAATGATTAAATACAGCTATCTCCTCCAGGTATGCCCTTGCATATCTTTGCACTCCCTCCAGTAACCTATTGACCAGGCATTGGAAGGTAGCCGGGGCATTCTTCATTCCGAATGGCATCACTAAAAACTCATAGAGGCCACTCGGAGTGATGAAGGCTGACTTCTCCCTAGCCTCCTGGGTCAGGGGGATCTGCCAGTACCCTTTACTTTGATCCCTAGTTGTCAGATGCTTTGCCCCTGCGAGCTCATCTAGCTCATCCATGCGGGGAAAGGGATAAGCATCTGACACCGCCCCTGCATTGAGCTGCCGATAGTCCCCACATTAGCGGGTGGTCCCATCCTTCTTAGGAACGGTGACTACTGGACAAGCCCAAGGGCTTTGAGACGGTTCACTTACCCTTAGCGCCAGCATCTCTCCTACCTCCCTGTCTATACTGCCAGATACCCGGTAGGCATGCTTATGCAGAGGACGCAGATCTCCTGTGAGCACAGGAAGATCTGTACTACTGTATGTGTCCTGCCCAGCTGGTCCGAGAACAGAACCCTATGCTGTTCTAACCTAGCCCTGGCTACTGCTCCTGGCTAGAAAAACAAAAGGAGATACTGGCGCACAGCCAAGAGTGAGTCCCAAGCAAATTGAGTTTAAAAAATATCCTTTATTAATCCATCTAAAAAGGTATAGGTAAACACCCTCCTACGCATTTCGTGTTTACCTCCATCTTTTAGATGGATTAATAAAGGATATTTTTATAACTCAATTTGTTTGGGACCCACTCTTGGCTGTGCGCCAGTACATCCTTTTGTTTTTTCTAGACCAGCATCTCTACATTGGGCTGCACGCTTGTCAGGACTTCGGATCAAGGGGTTTCTGTGAGTACTTTTCTTATTATTGACAGTTCCTATTGTGAGTTCAGGAACCATCCCAATGAGGGTTTGGTTGGGTTTTTCAAGCCACATACCTTACCCTTCAGGGATCATTGGTCCATCTGGGGACTTTACCACATTTATCAGTCTATCTACCCCCCTATCCAGTCCTGCTTATCTGTTTATTATATCTACACACTGAAGGGATTCAGCGCGGAAGCGCCTTTTGTCACTGGAAGTTTGGATTGTACTGCTCCTGGCTGCCTACTGACCCAGCACCCACCGTCTCCCACCTACGCACTGTCACCCAGTTACCCACCCACCCACTGTCACCCAGTCAAAGTCAACCACCCACACACACCCACCCAGTCAACCACCGATTCACCCAAACACCCACCCAGTCACCCACACACCCACCCAGTCACCCACACACCAACCCAGTCACCCACCCACCCACTTTCACCCAGTCACCCACTCAGTCAGTCACCCACTCAGTCAGTCACCCACTCAGTCAGTCAGTCAGTCAGTCAGTCACCAACTCAGTCAGTCAGTCACCCACCCACTCAGTCAGTCAGTCACCCACTCAGTCAGTCAGTCACCCACTCAGCCAGTCAGTCACCCACTCAGCCAGTCAGTCACCCACTCAGTCAGTCACCCACTCAGTCAGTCAGTCACGCACTCAGTCAGTCACCCACTCAGTCAGTCACCCACTCAGTCAGTCACCACTCACCCACTCACTCAGTAAGTCACCCACTCACTCAGTCAGTCACCCACTCACTCAAGCCCACCCAACCCACTCACTCAGTCACCCCACCCCTCACTCAGTCACCCCACCCACTCACTCCAGTCAACCTACTCACCCACTATTCACCCACCCATTTCACCCACCAACAGTCACCCACCCACAGTCACCCACCACATTCACCACCCACATCACCCACCCACAGTCACCCACCCATCAGTCACCCACCCACACCCCCTCACCCCATCCATCACCCATTCAGTCCCACACTCACTCCCCATCCTCAGTCACCCACTCACCCATCCACACCCATCATCACCCATATCATCATCACCCAAACCCCACCACCCTCATTCCCAAACACCGCACCCACCACTCACTCACCCACCAACCCAATCACTGACCCACCCATCATCACCGTACCCAGTCACTGACCCACCCATCACCGACCCAGTCACTGACCCACCCAGTCACCGAACCCAGTCACTGACCCCCACATCTCCTGAACCCAGCCCATTGCAACGATCCCAGTTCCATCTGACCCACCCGTCACCGAACCGTCACCAAACCCAGTCACTTGTCCACCCAGTCCCGGCTGCTCCTGACTGCCCTGCGCCTACTTACCCTCACCACCTACCAACTAGCACCACATCTAGGAAACCTATCCTAGCAAAGATACCTAACACTGCCCTTAGCTTACTCTCTTAAACAGGTTCCCCCTTACGGTAACGAGTCCAGGAGTATCCTCACACAATCGCCCGCCTTACCCACTGGCTGGCAGGCATCATCACCGGGGCGGCAGAAAATCTTACACTGCCCCTGATTGCCTCCGGACAGAAGTAAGGCTGCAACAGCCGGCTCTCGTCTGAGTGGCCCCCCTGGATCCCCGCTAGTGGAATGGAGTGGACTACCTGCATTAACTGCTGCCTATATTCCCGGGTACCACTAGCCATCTTCTACCTGTCCAGACTCATCTAACCCGTAAGAGAACTAGCTTTTCCATACAGAAGCCCGCGGTGCACAGAATGGTCTAACCCTTCACTTGCCCTAGACTCAGACGCCCAAGTCTCATACCTTCCAAGCTGGGGTCAGCTTTCAACGCATCCCTAAACCCTGTTCCTAACACTACCACCCACCCATAGGCTCGATGCAGTAGAGCGCCGAAAAGGCCACTCCGACAGGGTTTGAACTGTGTGTTCCCTCGCAGTATGCATTAATGGCCGAATCCCTCCCGAATCCCTCCCGAAACCTGCGAGAGCAACATTTGAAACATTGCGGGTTGCCGGTTGCGAGGCGGTTCTGCCTGCCGATAGGCCTCCCCTGCTGAGATGTTGTCCTACGGCAGAGAGAGACTCTCGTGTCTCTCTGCTGCAACCTCGGCAAGAATAAATATCTGTTAAAAAAAAAATTATTGGTAGTGTAGATGTCAGGGGGTCTCCGTAGCTGAACCCGCGTTGGTTTTCACGGTCCTGGGACCCCTGTTATCTAGATACAGCCCCCGTTATGGGGTGCAGGTATCCCTCTGCTTTGAGAAGTCCCGATCACGTGACCGCGGGATGTAACAAAGCAGAGAGATACCGTCACTCAATAACGGGACCTATCTCTGGAAGCAGGGGGTCCCACAACCTGAAACCAACGCGGTTCTGCTCCGTAGCACCCCCTGCAACATCACACTAGTAAAACATCACATATCACAATAACAATGAATTCATTACCGTAACCGACTATCCGCTCGGAATGAGCAGGCACATAATGTATTGTTAATAATATTGTGTGGGATCAGGGGGTCTCCTGAGCTGCCAAAAACAATGTGTCGGCCTGGGGTATTAAGCCTGTATGTCAAATAATAAATCATGTTTTATGGGGGGGTACAGGGAGTGGGTACGTTATGTATTGTTTATTAAATATAGAAATGTTTATTGTGGGATTGTTCTGTGTATTGTTTTTCTTGTGGGTAGTTGGGGGTTGGGAAGGGGGTATTTTCCCCAAGGGTGGGTGGGCAGACCTCCCAGGTGGGTAGTGGGTGAGGGTGTTTAGGCCTCCCGGGTGAGTAGTGGGTGAGTGTTGTTAACCCCTTAATTACTATAGCGGTTAATAACCGCTAAGGTGATTAAGGGGTAAGGGCACATTATATTGGCTCTTTTTATTCTTGTGTATGTTTTGCAGCATCGGAGGGGGACATGGATGGGATGAGGATGAGAACGGCCTTCATCGTGGCAGCCGGGCAAGGGTGAGTGCAGTATGTATTTATTTTATTTATTCTGTTTTATGTATTTTAAATGGGCAAATGCACTATTATCCATATGTGGATAATTATAATTTTGCCCATTACTATACTGTATGTGTTAGGGGGCGGGGGGGTGGGGGGGTGTATTTATTTTTAAGTATTGATAAGTTTTTTAATTATTTTTTTGGCGGCACCGAATTGGTACTGTAGGCAAGCGGGGACCCCCGGACACCTGCGGGACCTCCCGAGGGCCACTGCCGGCCTATAGTATCATTGCTGTGCATCCCAAAAAATAAATATATGTACTGTATGTTATGGGGTCTAGGGGTTGTTGGGGGTTGGTGTTGTATTACATATATATATATATATATATACACAGTATATATATATAAGTGTGTATATATATATATATCTATATCTATAAGGTCTCAAATAATGGTTGTGTGTGTATGTCTGCTGGACAGCTCATTGGCCTGCGGGCCAGGCAGGGAGGAGCCAGGCAGGGAGGAGAGACACACACACGCACACACTCCTCAAACCGTGACCACGTGCGCCTCTGATCAACAACACACACACACTGTTGAGGTTTGACCTTGCTTGGCCTCTCCCGTCAGCTGAACCGCAGCTCACCTTCCTGCTCAGCAGCAACCTCCAGGCTCCTCCCCCCTCGCTCCCAACGAGGGACGGAGGGGAAGCGCGGCGCGGGCCTCCTGCACTCGCCCTCACCGGCTCCCGGACTAAGGGGAAGCGCGGCACGGATTTCCTGCCACTCTTGCCCCCCCGCCAACTTCCCGAGCCCAGCTCCTGCCCCAGCCAGATACCCTGTTCCTAACACTAACCACCCACCCATAGGGCTCGATGCAGTTAGCGCCGAAAAGCACTCTCGACAGGGGTTTGAACTGTGTGTTGCCCTCGCAGTATGCAGTAATGGCCGAATCCCTCCCGAATCCCTACCGAAAACCTGCGAGAGCAAAATTTTAAAACATTGCGGGTTGCCGGTGGCGAGGCAGTCTGCCTGCCGATAAGGCCTCCCCTGCTGAGATCTGTCTGCGGCAGAGAGAGATCCGTCTCTCTCTGCGGCAACCTCGGCAAAAAATAAATATCTGTTAAAAAAAATTTTTATTAGTAGTGTAGATGTGCAGGGGGTCTCCGTAGCTGAACCGCGTTGGTTTCAGGTCCGGGGACCCCCTGTTTCCTGAGATACAGGCCCCGTTATGGGGTGCCGGTATCCCTCTGCTTTGAGAAGTCCCGATCATGTGACCGCGGGATGTAAACAAAGCAGAGAGATACCGGCACGCAATAACGGGACCTGTATCTCTGGAAGCAGGGGGTCCCCAGACCTGAAATCAACGCGGTTCTGCTCCGTAGACCCCCTGAACATCTACACTGAGTAAAACACGCATATCAATAAACAATAATTCATTACCATACCGACTATCCGCTACGGAAATGAAGCAGCATTAATGTACTGTATTGTTAATAATATTGTGTGGGATCAGGGGGTCTCCTGAGCTGCCAAAAACAATGTGTGTGCAACGCACAGCAAAACAGAGAGACAGGTCTGACAAAAATGACTACTTTATTGAAAAAACATTATTTTTGTTAAATAAATCATGACGGTGTAATATGTCATCTGTTGTTGTTCATCTGAGGTTGTATTTACCTAATTTTAAGACCTGCTAAGGAACAGATGATTGTTATTATGTCCTGATATGTAAAAAAAAAATGTACAGAACAGCACACTGCCCCGGGAGACAGGTGATATAAAAATAAGAAATATTTATTGACTATAAGACATAACAAAAGTGGTATAAACCTCCTACGCGTTTCATACAACACAGTGCTTTATCAAGGAGGATTCCTTGACACCCCCAGACACCTGCGGGTCCACCCGTGGACACCATTTGGGGCCCATGGTGACACGCGGGGACCACCTGGAGGCCCACAACGCCTGGCGGGGACCACCCGGAAGCCTCCAGACCCTAGGGTACTGGTGCACTGTGGGGCCTGCGGACACCCGTCGGGACCACCGGGGACTCCCGTCGGCCTGGGGTATTAAGCCTGTATGTCAAATAATAAATCATGTTTTATGGCGGGGTACAGGGAGTGGGTGCGTTATGTATTGTTTATTAAATATAGAAATGTTTATTGTGGGATTGTTCTGTGTATTGTTTTTCTTGTGGGTAGTTGGGGGTTGGGAAGGGGGTATTGTCCCCAAGGGTGGGTAGACCTCCCAAATGGGTAGTGGGTGAGGGTGGTTAACCCCTTAATTACTATAGCGGTTAATAACCGCTAAGGTGATTAAGGGGTTAGGGGACATTACATTGGCTCTTTTTATTCTTGTGTATGTTTTGCAGCATCGGAGGGGGACATGGATGGGATGAGGATGAGAATGGCCTTCATCGTGGCAGCCGGGCAAGGGTGAGTGCAGTATTCATTTATTTCTAACTTTATTCGCTTTAATGTATTTTAAATGGGCAAATGCACTATTATCCTATTGGAGATAATAATTTTGCCCATTATATACTGTTAGGTCTGGATGTGAGGGGGGTGTATTTATTTTGTATTGATAGTTTTTTAATTAATTTTTTGTGGCAGCGAATGTTCGTAGGCAGCGGGGACCCCGGGACACCCTGCGGACTCCCGGGGCCACTGCCGGCCTAGTATCTTGCTGTTCATCCCAAAATAAATATATTGTACCTGTATGTTTATGGGTCTAGGGGTTGTTTGGGGTTGGTGTTTATTACATATATATAATTATATAATATATATATATATAATTATATATAATATATATATGTCATATATATATACAATAAGGTCGTCAGCGTCGTAGTGTGAATACCACAACTATCAGGAATCTAATATAGACTCATAATATAATGATTTATAAAAATCAATAATAAGTTATAATACTAATAATCCCTTATACAATAATTACTATCAACCAATAGTTGCATAATGGATGTCTAATAAAAATCCTAAAAATAATACATTTGTAACAAAAAATGTGTTTTCGGTTGCTGTGAACTTCCTAATCTGACTCATGCAGATAGTCCTATAAGATCCAAGCAATAAGTCAATGTGGGGAGTAACAGTTAGCACATTAGGAGGACCAACAGGCGCTTCTTTTAAAAGGGCACAACACTTCCCCCTCTCCATCCCTTCCCCTGCATAAAGAAAAAAGAAAAAACACAAAAACGCCAATCCTAGGGTCGCATTACTGTGGCACAAACATCGCTATATTGAATTCCACAACAAAAATCTCAATAAAATGACTCACAACAATAACAACAATAAATGCATTGTAATGATATATACACACATGCTCTAAAGGACCAGGACAACGCTCTTTGCGGCCGTCATCCCCTCCTGAACTCCACTGGACAGAATGCTGCCCTCCTTGTTCAACTGCCTGCAGGAACTTGACGTATAGGCACGTCTCCGCGATGGTCGAATCACACCCGTGTACACACACGACCACAAAGTTGATCTTATCTTCCCACCAGGGGACGTCAGTATGCAAGCAGACCACCGGATGAGTCACGGGAAAAAAAAATATCGTGCTGGATACGCCGGTTATGATTCCAAGCATTCGTAGCAGCGTTGTGGTGATATCCCTCATGCACCCTTCCCACCGTTTCGTCAGATTACTGACTTCTTTCTCATGGGATGGGCTCTGGGTGTGTGGTGTCTCATTATATACATCCATCCCCGTCCAATTAGCTTAATTATTATTAAGGGCAAAACATGGTGGTTTGGCAATCTACCTTGTAAGTGAAACAAATCTATACCCATTGACCCCCCAAATCTTGAATCTACATTATTGGATCTTGCCACACCACAATGATGAAAATAAAAAATATGACAGTTACTAACAATCTTATTAAAACAACTTGTATTTGATGTCCTTATCTATTTTTTAGTTGTTGTGACACATAGTATGTCAAAGATATCAAACAGGATATACTGTAATGCCAACTACCATAATATGAATGCATTACTACAATTATTAAAACGAAACTTACAGTCAGTGTCCTTACACTGTTTTTTAGTATTAAACCGGCCACAGGGTATATCTAAGATATCCCATAACCCCAATGAATCGAATTAGTTATACACAGAATAATTGGTAGTATTTACCACCAATCGTGTGGGCTTGAGGACGGGTAATCAACTTATCGAATATGCAAGAGTAGCCATGTTCTCTTACAATTGATTACTAATCATTAACTATTATTTGTATTTATTAGATTTTATTAAAAAGATAGAACCAATAATCCATTATGGATGGTTCTTTTTGCTCCTTGTCACTATATGATAGGACCAAATACATGTCTGGTGACCACGGAGGTCTGGGTTGAACATGTTTGACATGTTCCCTTCGTGATCGCCAGAGATAGGTTATCATTTCCTAACACATTATGGTGTTAAATATTTATGATAGCACTAAACCATTTAGCTAAGGGTTTGTATTAATAGTAGTACACATAAAATTATTCAATTATACACACAAATAGCACAGTGCCGTATTAGGGCACACTTATAAGAGATTGTTATTATAGTATCATTTGGATCATGTATTTACATCTATATTTATATATTTATATATAATCACTGATCACATACACTTATTATTTCCTTTCTCCCTCACTTTCCTTCTCCCCACCCCACCCCCTCTCCATTCTATCACACCGAGGAGTGTTGGGAGACAAGCTGAACCATACAAATTTGCTGGACTGACTATTCAAGTGACCTAGGATACATGTCCAGTCTAAACTTCCAAATATATTTCTTAACTCCATACTATATTCCCTATGGATTTTAATGCTGCTCTCTTCCACGCTGGTTCTACTATATAGTCCCAATTGGAATCATACATACAAACTAACAGATACTTCAACTTCCATATTATGGGATACCAGTTAATATTCATAGTCATATATACAATAGCTCAATTTGTCATTCTATATTATTAAGAGTAGAAACATCCATAATGGATTATTGGTTCTATCTTTTTCCATAATAATACTAAGGGTCGATGTGGGAAGTGAGGAGAGCACCAGAGAGGTGGGGTGGGGGATGTTGAAGGTGAGCTGCGGTTTGGCTGACGGGGTGATAGCTGAGTGCCAAGCAAGGTCACACCCTCCACATGTGAGTGTGTGTTTGTGTCGTTCGTCAAGAACGCGCAACGTGGTCCGTGTGAGGAGGTGTGCTGGTTTGGTCTCTCCTCCCTGGCCTGGCTCCTCCCTGCCTGGCCCATGCCGAGCTGTCCAGCGACAGTACCACACCAACCATATTTTACATTACAATCAGATATAGATTACTGTTCTCTTATGCAGGTTCGATCGAGGGGCGTTAATTTCAGCAGATCACCTTTCTCCTATAAAGGGCAAATCTATATAATATTACTAAACTGCAATACACTTTGGGAGACACCACTTTTAGACTTCCAATACCATATGATAACTGAGTGTGACACTCCATGAGCACTTCAGTATATTCTCCTAGCACGATCCTAGTCGCTACCATAGATTGTTTGTATTTTTAATACCCTTATGGTTTTTAGTTCCATTTTTGACATTACACACATATATTTGAACTATTTCAAAATCATATGAATGATTGATGTCGAAACAGTTCTCTTCTTGTGTTTTGTATATCATCCTACACACCAGAGTAGAAATGTAGATCATAACAACTATAAAAAGTAAGTGTAGCACAGGTGTGTACTTGAATAAGCAACAGCTGAACTATGTCTAAATGTTTTACAAATATAAACCGTAGCCATACTGAACATATACCGGTAATCAACTGTATTAAATCAACAAAAATATATTAATCATATTGTATAAAAGTAAATAACATGAAAATGAGTACTGAAACCTATGCATATCACAATTCTATAGAATAACCGATATCAATTGTGGAAAGCTGGAATTAAATAAGATTCATCTGAGGTAGATATTTTGCAAATACACAAATAAGTTTCTTGGCAGTGTACGGTGCACACAGCGAAGAGTTTCAAAATAAACTCTCCAACGACAGGTGGCATACGGCCTTATTTATAACACAAAACTAGCTAATGCTCCCCCCAACACGCCCCCTCAGAAACGATGTTGCGTGTGCTTCCACTAACGTTAGGCATATAAGAAGAACAAAATATGAACATGAACACACATTGAGTTAAAAGCTTACGATGATATTCTAGTAGAAATGAAAATACTCGGGCTATATTCCTTATAAAGAACCGGTGCACTCTCTTAACTCCCACCCACTACTCTGGCACCTTCATTGGAACCTCCCTTGGAATGGGGAGACGCGTGTATATCGAATATTTTAATTCTTCACTAACAATTCGCGCTTTGCTCTTCTCTTCAAGGTCTTGTGGCTTAGTTGAAAAGCTTAATTCATTGAAATTTCAGGAGCAGAAAAAGAAAAAAATGTGTCTGTATAAACTAAACTTTCCATAACAAAACTAATTCATACAGACAATAGCACAATATCAGGCACTCAGATGGTGCTGACTTACAAATCGCGTCTTATATCCATGCTGTTATGGTCCGACCTCTCCCCCCTCTTACAACCCACTCATTATTTCTCACTTTGTCATTTCCCTCCCATCCTTTTTTATTCTAACCCAAACGTTGGCTTTTGAGAATTAAGTTTCTCGTGATGCGTTTAGCCAGGGGCACATAGCAGACTACACTATTGTTATACTCTGGGGTTCTATCTCCAATCTCTGAATAACTGTGTTTGTATGTAAATAGACTCAGAGGACAAGGGCGCGTGCCCTTCACTCGTCATCGTCTCGTAAGGCGCTGTAGGAAGAAACACCGACCCCCCCTCCCGCCGCAACCCCCCCCTACACAACGGCTCGACAAAGCAAAACCCAAAAAGCCGCCCATCAGCCCCCCCGATTCAGCAGCCGTCACGACGGTGCGAAACACCCCCGCGCCCCACCACTATGGTCTTTTGGAGTTGATAACTGTGATCGCATCTTGTCTTCCTTCCAAGGGACTGCTGTTTCTGCTGGCATCTGCAAAGAGTGGGCATCAGATTGGAGGCGGGTTGGCACATTGTGGATCATACCTACTGCAACACGTGACACAACACATATAGACACTAAGTACACCCGCTACACAACACACACCAAGCATTCAATAAGTTTTGCTCCAAGTGATTTAAGTCATCCACCTAACCCCACAAAGGGTGATATCTGTCACTGTGATTCCCTTTGTAAGCCTCTTTAGAATCCGTCTAGTTCATATATTTATGCATGCTGCACTTGCTACAATCTGACTTGAAGAACACACACACATTTGTCTTCAACTAAGACACATACCCTCCTTCTTTGACGCTAAAACATAGTTTAAAGCAATTCTGGTTTTTGTAAGGCCATAACTTAATCCTGAACCGTTCTTTGTTTTAGTGAATGAAAAATTAAAACTCCAAATTAAGGCCACATCCTCCTGTAAACTGTTATTGACTAAACATACATTTTTACACAGGTTTTCATTGGTTGGTGAGACACTTGACACCATAAATTTGATCTTGTTCCTAGTGTGTGATACACCCTTAATACTAAACCTTCTTTTCAATGCCAGTCCACCTTTCTTTGGGTATGCAGTTTGCTAGATAACAGACAAATGGCATCTATACCCTCTATCCTTTTATATTTTTCACAATCCATCACAATTCTATACTGAGGGACTATGAAAGGGTTTGGTATCGGTGTGAATTCGAATGACGTTATCCGCACCCCTGCACCCAATTGCATACATCATTCACTCAGAATAATCAGAACAGATACAATGTCTGCCGCTGGCTCCACCCCCAATGGCTTGACGTATGATCTTTTCCTTGTGGCTGACACACGCCCCTGGGTGACCCCCTCCTTTTGGTGGAGGTGCAACACACTTCTGGACAAATTTTGCTGCACATGACATAAATCCCCACTAGTGACGACACACAGTGATAGTACTGCCCCCAAAATACAACAAGAGCTTTACACAAGCCACCCCTTCCCACGGAAACCCCATCCCCTCCCCATCAAGGCTCATTGTACATACAATCTTAAATTTCCTGTACTTACACACACTCTAAAAATTAAAATAATTGTGAGTCTTGAAAGAAGAAATGTGACACAACATAAATCTCTTCGGACTTTCACCGCACCGTCGGGGCCTTAGCCTGGTGTTTTATTTTCCTCTTGGTTAACAGGTAGAGTTTTGACTCACCCCGACAAAAACCCCAAAGACCACCCTCCACAAAGAGAACCCCAACAGCCCAACTCCACAAGGCACACCTTTACGCCCCCCCCCCCCCCCGAAAAGGCCCTCCTTTCCTTGATGCGTCTGTGCTTTTCGGTGACTTTGGTCTTTGGTGAGCTAGGAAACGATCTCCTCTACCCCTTGCTTTGGGTCCCAGAGACAAAAGGAAATCTGCAAACTTTAATTGCTGTGTAGGTGGTTAGTATAAAGGAGCATTTTCCACCTGGGATGAAGAGCATGCTTGCGTAGGCCAATTTGGACTATTAACCCTCCAAATGACACCCCCCCCCAACTCTCGAGTAGGTGCACTTCAACTTGCCTAGAGAGATCAAACAAATTTATTAGTCTGCATACATAACTTATTTTCTTTATTACCATCACATGGTCCTTAATTCGTTCCTTTGGACTGCTGATAGTCATAAGTCCCCCATAAATAGTGTCCATAGGGAGATATTTATACCTAGGATAAATTTCTGTATCAATGTGTTTACTCCTGTCTAGCATCCGCATATGACAGAGGTATCTATTAAGGTTCCTCAATTTAAAACTCACAGCGTAGCCAATGTGAGCCTGACTTGCTACCATCTAAAACGTTCCGAAGACTTCGATCCCCGCCATTGCCCCAACTACATTGCTTCCCCTACCCTCAATTCTCCCCACTGATCCCTCGTCAGGCCAGACTCCCCTAAGACCCTGCGAAATCTGCCAGATGTATTGTCCCCATTTAAAAGTGGGGAACAAAAAACACTTCTCATAACTACAGGCCAATATCTGTTCTCTCCAAATACTACTCCCTATTATGGAAAAAATATTTCACCCCCCAATTAAGCCAACTATTTACCCATACAAATTTCCCTAGCCCACTCCCATCTGGCTTTTACCCAAAACCACCTCACTGTAACTATATCCGTCTACAACATTGCACATGCCCTTGTTATAGAATGTCTAACCTTGTCCCCCACGTCACCCAAACCCGGACGCTCCGCAACATCCCCAGCCGCACCATCACCCTCATGTGCGCCGCCCTGCACGGCTCCCGGGCAGAGGGGAAGCGCGGCGCGGCCCTCCTGCTCAGCAGCAAACTCCAGGCTCCTCCCCCCTCGCTCCCAACGAGGAACGGAGGGGAAGCGCGGCGCGGGCCTCCTGCACTCGCCCTCACCGGCTCCCGGACTAAGGGGAAGCGCGGCGCGGATCTCCTGCCACTCTTGCCCCCCCCGCCAACTTCCCGAGCCCAGCTCCTGCCCCAGCCAGATGCCACGGGGATATCGGTGGCAGGAGGGGAACCGTCTGCCGCCAGGAACCACCACCCGGTCAAGGTAAGTCACCCACCGTCTCCCACCTACGCACTGTCACCCAGTTACCCACCGTCTCCCACCCACCCACTGTCACCCAGTCAAAGTCAACCACCCACACACACCCAGTCAACCACCCAGTCACCCACACACCCACCCAGTCACCCACACACCCACCCAGTCACCCACACACCCACCCAGTCACCCACCCACTTTCACCCAGTCACCCACTCAGTCAGTCACCCACTCAGTCAGTCACCCACTCAGTCAGTCAGTCACCCACCCACAGTCACCCACCCAGTCACCCACCCACAGTCACCCACCCACAGTCACCCACCCACAGTCACACATTCAGTCACCCATTCAGTCACCCACTCACCCACCCATTCAGTCACCCACTCACCCACCCATTCAGTCACCCATTCAGTCACCCATTCAGTCACCCATTCAGTCAGTCACCTAAAACCACCCACCCATTCAGTCAGTCACTGACCCCACCCACCCACTCACTCACCCACCCAACCCAGTCACTGACCCATCCAGTCACCGAACCCAGTCACTGACCCACCCAGTCACCGAACCCAGTCACTGACCCACCCAGTCACCG
>WSYH01002080.1:1034-71301 GCA_036426205.1 Ascaphus truei | reverse complement strand
AACCCAGTCACCGACCCACCCAGTCACCGAACCCAGTCACCGACCCAGAAAAAGTCACCCAGTCACCGACCCACCCACGGACCCAAAGTCACCCACCCACCGACCCAAAGTCACCCACCCACCGACCCAAAGTCACCCACCCACCGACCCAAAATCACCCACCCACTGACCCAAAGTCACCCACCCACCCACCGACCCAAAGTCACCCACCCACGGACCCAAAGTCACCCACCCACCGACCCAAAGTCACCCACCCACCCACCGACCCAAAGTCACCCACCCACCGACCCAAAGTCACCCACCCATCACCCACCGACCCAAAGTCACCCACCCACCACCCACCGACCCAAAGTCAAACCAACCCAAAGTCACACACCCACCACCCACCGACCCAAAGTCACCCACCCACCACCCACCGACCCAAAGTCACCCACCCACCACCCACCGACCCAAAGTCACACACCCACCACCGACCCAAAGTCACCCACCGACCCAAAGTCACCCACCAACCCAAAGTCACCCACCGACCCAAAGTCACCCAAGTCACCCACCCAAAGTCACCCACCTACCGACCCAAAGTCACCCACCCACCGACCAAAAGTCACCCACCCACCCAAAGTCAAACAGACCCAAAATCAAACTGACCCAAAGTCACCCACCCACCCAGTCACCGACCCAAAGTCACCCACCCACTCAGTCACCCATTCAGTCACCCACCCACTCAGTCAAGTGTCACTCAACCACTCAGTCACCCATCCACCCACACAGTCACCCACACACTCAGTCAACTCAGTCACCCACCTAGCAGTCAAGGGGGGGGAAGCCCAACCCTGTCGCCTGCCCCCCCCCAAAATTACATCCCGGGCAACGCCGGGTATATCAGCTAGTGCTTCACTAAAAGTTGCATGTGAAAATAGCCGGTAGTATAGTTCTCAATATATATTGTGACATTCTCCTATAGACATAATAATCTGGAGGCAATGTCAAGGTAGATCATACAGTAATGCCTACAGGCAGTAAGGTGACTCTCATAAAAGTCCACTACTCATGAACTCTCTGTGAAAGGTAAGTAAAAATGAATCAATAGCACACTCTTACATTAATGCTGATCCTGGATCATATCAGTACCGATGATCGGTAGAGAGGTGCATTTACAGACAATATTGTGTTGGTTTAAGTCAGGGGTGCGCAAACTATTCACTCTGTGCCCCCCCTGCCTACTCTCCCCGGTGCTCGCACCCCCCCCTACCTTCCTTTCCGGTGTGCGGGGTCATGTGACATCATGCCATGACCCATGGCGTCATTTGATGCTGTGTTGCCATGGCGACGTGTCGCCGAAGACCCTGCTGGCAGCAGGTAAGTTACAGAGGCCTCACGCCTCCCCGGCATTTAATTTAAATGCTGTGGGGAAGAGCGCGGGGCCTCTGTAACTGCCCACGCTTCCCCAGAAAAATCTCCTCCCCCTCGGGGAGCGCACCCCCCAGTTTGCGCACCGCGGTGTAAGCAGCTAGAATCTTAGTCATACTATCAATATGAGATCAGCCATATACTCATAGATCCACATTGGTAGTTGTATAGATATCTGTGTAGATTTCAGTATGTATGTGTGTCAAGCGCATAAGCTTGTAAGCTTGTTTACATCAAAGAGAGAAGCCAAGTGAGGGCTTAATTGATGGCATGCTCCTTGCTTTAAATATCAAAGAGAGCAGCCACATACTCCTAGATGCACATTAGTAGTTGGATGGATATCTGTGTAAATTTCAGTATGTATGTGTGTCTGTAGATGAATATATTACAAAAAGTTAGTTTTTAGCGTATTATGTTATGTTTGTGACTTGCACTTGTTTGTTTTGACAGTTCTTTAGTCTTTATGTGATCTTGCTATATAGGAGACTCCGTGATTTTTTTCCCCTATAGTGTTTGAAATCTATGATTAGATTAACTATCCAACAGGTGTGCATTACTTAACACACCCCCAGTTATTCATCCTATCAGACATCAGGAGTACCTATTTAGGGTTCACAGGGAGACTTAACCACTACTCTTTTACAAAGTTCCATACCAGGAATGAAATGCGTCAGAGTTGGTTTTGTTATGTTTACCTAACGTCTGCACATTAAAGGCTCTATTTTTCATGAATTGCACTTTGGGTCTCTAATCATTACCGGTGAGCAGTGAACCGCCTTTGCTACAATTTTTTGTACAAATAGATAAGATAATTGATATTTCTCATTGATCAGCTTTGGATCCTTTAGTTACAATGGCATTGTTAGTTACATATACTTTAATAGATAAGTTTATCAAAATCACATCTGCTGTTTGTACTCAGGTTGCATGTTTACTGTGGATTAGGCTTTTAAAAGACAGTTTAATCAATTTTAGTCAATTGTGTTGACTATTTTTACTGAAAACCATTTTTCTTGGCATTTCATTTTCATCCATTTATTCTGACTTTTGGATCTATGTTTTATGTGTTTGTGCAACTCCATGATTCTGATTATAATTGGTACAGATGGCTTTCTAAGACATTGGATGACAGACTGAACAGATGCACTATTTCTTCCACCAGCTATTTAATCAATGTGTTAAGAATAACCCTTTTAAGACTCGATGTAGCAGGGCACAGTTATGTGGCTCATTTTCCAGAGACATTCGCTTTAAATGTAATTGAAGTGATCCTGCTACACTTTCCAATTACAGTTGGGAATTTTGATCCCAAACAAAGGTGTAATTCAACTTTAAAAGCTATTGGCTGCTTGTGCCTAGATGTTGATCTTGGATGTAGTAAAGACAAATATGTGGTACAGTAGTTCACAATGGCAACATTCACTTTAAAAAAATGTTTTCAATATCTCTTTATAACACCCTGTGTGATGCAAGCAATACACTTACACTGCTCCCTGTCAGGTTCCTTTCCAGTGTGCCATGGACATGTGACTTGTTATGGACATGATTGGCCAGTGACTAAGGCTGTGGAAGAGGCAGGATTTAGGAGAAAGGAGCCTTAAAGGAGGATTGGCAGGGCATGTGGGGTTAGATCTGCATGAGCCTGGATGACTTCTGGCTCGACTGAGTGTGACCCGAGGCCAGTCTGTGTCCCACCAAGAGAGCGGATATTGACTGGAGGGAGAGCGGATATTGACTGGAGGGAGAGCAGATATTGACTGGAGGGAGAGCAGCACAGTGGGCAGAGAGGCCCAGCAGATCATCGCCGGGGAGCCAAAGTAGCGATTGCCATTGGAGAGGACCCTCAATGGTTGCAGTTACAGTGGTACCAAAGTATTTTGCGAAGTTTAGGCCTGCTACACTTTGTAGCAGTAAAGAGCTCCAATGGTGTGGCAACAAAGAGCTCCATCACATAGGCCTACATACCCAGGATTGGGTGGCCAGATCCTCACTGACAATGACATACACCTCGCAGCGGCTATGTGTAATGTTATGTTGATGTGCTCTAATGTGATTGTGGTGATCCTTTGTTGTGTGGCATACAGGTTCAACTGCAGTTCATCCAGCTCCACTAGCGATCAAGCTAATCGGAAAGTCCCTTATCTATGGCCGTCCATATAGTACTGAGCTAGGGTGGCTCAGGGCCTAATTCGGACCTATGCGGCATTCTCTGGCCTAGTCCCGGCAGCCTGACTGGCTCACAGGACACAACCCTCCCCTCTGCGGTCCCAGGAGGCAGCTCTGACCTTGCGGTCTCCAGTTCCCCAGGATATCCTGTTCTCCAGAGGATATCCTGTCTCTCTGTCTTTGTGAGTACCAACATGGCCGCCGCACCTCCACATAGGAGTCAGAAGAGCTGGATCAGCTCCCCCTAGAGGTAAGGAGGACTACCCTGTTACACGTTGATAAAGTATTTTTTATCCGCTTTTGCCCCTGTTTTGCAGCCAGGAGATTTTAAAGCTCCAGTTCAAGCTGCCGTTTAAATATATAATATATTGTACGTACTATATATATAGTATTGATATATATCAGATTTTCTATAGATACCTATAGAGAGATTAGATATTATTATGAGATATATATATATATATTTTTGTCCCATTCAATATGTGCATCAATACAATCTGCACACTGACAAGTGATTAGCTAAGCTGCAGACCGATCAGTTCTCCTGTAATCGATCGCTTGCTCAAGGCTATTTAATTCAGTTCTTGCACAGCATTTTGGGCAATGTAGTTCCTGGAATATGATTGACTGGGCAGTTTCTAGATACAATTGGTTCACTGCTAGAGAGGGGGCAGGGCTCAAGACCCAGAGCCTTTCAGAAGGGGAAGGGGCTGTCACTTTGGAAATGCCTGCATTAGAAACATTAAAAATGTCTTTAAAACATTCTTCTTTTTTTTTTTTAAATGCTACAAGTATTTTCTCATAGTACAGAACTGATTTATTTTTAAAAAAAGCACACATGTAGGATATTGCTTGAACGGTTGCTTTAATAAATACACCACTGGTAGTAATTTATTATATTCTCCAGGCTGCAAAACGGTGGCAAAGTGTTGCAAAAAATAGCCCAGAATTTGTCAAAGTAAAGTGGTACACTAGGGGGGAAACCCCCGCTCAGCTAGGATAAAATATGGGTGGTGGGAGGTGGGAGATGCTCCTCTGGACTAAATAATGATAAGTACTACTAAAGCAGTAAAAGGTAAACCCAGTTGTGGGCACTCACCCTCCAGTCTCTGTGTAATGATGATTTTACTAATTGTAGCCATGGCTGTTACTGGCTATCCTTCAGCACCCCCCCCCCCTATCTGAGTAACTGGGGTGGAGGTGAACTGGGTCTGTTGCAGACCTTGTGCCCTCCCCCTCTGTACTGGAGAGCATGCATTCTAAATGATAGTCAGTCTGAGTCCCTCCCGGCTGGGAGTGAGACGTGTTCTCAGCCCCTTAGGGGGTTGAGGTGAAAGATCTACCAGATTGCAAAGGCCTCAATTGAGAGAAGGCCAGGCACCATCCAGAGGCCTGGGATCCTATGCTGATAAATGTATTCGCCGTATTAACACCTACAGTGGATGCAATAAAGGATCCTGTTTTATATATCCCTGCCTATGTAACAGTCTATTGGGTAGGGGTATGAAGTATGACTTTCACAGTGGGGACTGTCTCCAGCACACCTGGAGCCCACAGTGAATGGAGGCGTTGCAACAGACATGAGAAGAACCAAGCCTGATGACATCCAAAAGCCTGTCCTGTTTGCCCATACCAACGCGGACCCTCATCATCTCCTGGAACCTCACAGGTATGAAGCACCATGAGCAAGGCCAGATCTCCCAGAGGGGGGGGGGGGGGGGGAAGAAGTAGCGCTACATAATAAAAAAGCTCAGACAGGAGGGTGTGTGCCCACAACTGGGTTTACCTTTTCTGGTTTAGTAGTATTGCCAATAGAAAGCAATGGTATTTTATCCTCCATTTTATCCAGCCAGGAAATTTGGATAAAAACTACCACTGAATTAGAATTAAACTTTATGAATAAGGAATAGATAAATCATCCAGTTCTCTAATGCAGCGCTGCACAATCTTTCCTGCTAACGCCCCCCTCCCTTACCTCCTCTCCGGCGTCAAATGACGTAATTTGACGCCGCGTTGCAATGGCGACGTGTTGCCGAAGAGAAGATAAGTGAAGTTGCAGAGGCCTCACGTGATCCCCCTGCATTCACTTAATTGCCTTGGGGGAAGAGCGCGGGGCCAATGCAACCGCCGCGCCCCCCTGAATAATCTTGCCCCCCCTGGGGGGCGCACCCACCAGTTTGTTCACCGCTACTCTAATGCAATAATTGCCACACTATTTGGATATTATTTATCAAGGCCCCAGGCTGCGAACAAAAAAAAAAGCAGTACTAAAGTTATCAAAGGACAGAATGCATATTGAAAGCCCAATTCTTTGTTACATAGCCCCCTAAATCTCTTTGGGGTTTATTTGCCAAAGTGTCCCAGCTTCAAAACCAGTGCAAAATTAGCACCATATTTATCAATGAAAAGAAATCCAATTGAAAGCAGTTGGTGTTTCTCCTTTGATAAATCTGTTGCAATTAACTTTCAATGGTTTCCCCCCCAGTTTTACAGCTCTAGTAAATAACCCTGTTTATGCATTGATGGGTACTGACCGTTCCTTAAAGAAAGGGAGTAAATACAAATGAGGTTTTTAAGAAGACGTAATTCCCCATGGGGAATTAAGACAAGTAGTACTGTATTACAAAAACTAAAAACATGCTGTGTTCAGAAAAGTCATTGTCCATACTGCATTTTTCTTCTTGGCCTTGGAAAAAGGATGTGTTATAGTTTTGAACATTAAGAACTAGATTTAAACCTTTTGGAGCTTGTCTTGATGTATAATTCATAGTTGCTGCACTATTTTTTTCTGTCTTTTCCTAACTGATCCTTAATTCAAAGAGACAGAATTGTGGCCTTGCAATCATTTCTATGTCATGAGTGTTCTATTAAAACAGCAATCCCCCAAGTAGCTTATATGAGTTTAACTTATATAATATTAATATCTTGCCCCTTGAGCATGTTTTGCTTATTTAAAAAATAAATAAGTCAAAATATTTTGCCATGGTAACATTTATACTCCACTGGGCTCTGGGGAGAGCTCCATGTTAACCTCCTGAACACTAGGGGCTAAATCCACAAAGCTCTGTTATATGAGGGCTCATAATATGAACATAAAACAGGAATCCATTGTGTTTACTTAGGTTAACACATATCCTCAAAGCTAATTATATACAATTGCCATTCTGCATCTCATCAGCATAGGCTTAACACAGAAAACATGTAGCAATGCAGAATACATTTTTTTTCTTATTATATGTTTAAAATAGGGGGTCCACTGAGCTGAACTATGTAAAATTCAGCTCTGGGTACCCCCTGCTTCCAGAGATATCTCCGTAGAGGGTGCTGGTATCTCTGTGCAGTTTAAATGTCCCAGTCATGCAGGGCAATAGGAAGCCGCTACAGATGATGTCATGGCTCGATATTGGCCCATGTAAAGCGGGACATTTAATGCCACCCTTTGGTTAGCCCCACAAGCTCCCAGGCTGCAGAGATACAGGCACCCCCTACAGATGTAAGTGTCTCTGGAAGCAGGGAGTCCCCAGAGATGAAAGTAACACAGTTCATCTCCCTTGACCCTTGCTTCAACCCTGTAAGAATAATTAAAAAAACTAACTAACTACCTTTTTGCTGCTTTAGCGTCACATTATTGTAGCATACAGTAGCATTATAGCCAGGAAAAAAACGGTGGTGTTAGACCAATCCAGGTACTGTAAAAGCCTTGTTTCAGGGTCTGCATGTGCCTAAAATCAAGTTTAGGAACAGCATGACCTAACTGACTTAGCATTAAGTCCCTGTGTTAACCTTAACGGACTTTGGTCAATATGTAATGTTATGATAAAGCCTAATTTACATGTCATTATCAGCTCCGGGGACCTCCTGCTTCCAGAGATACTTACCTCCGTATGAGGTGCCGGTATATCTCTTCAGTTTAAATGTCCCGGTCACGCGGGCCAATAGGAAGCTGCAAGGGATGACATCAAGGCTTCCTATTGGCCAACAGGACGTGGGACCTTTAAACCGCCATATTGATCCCCCAGCTAGGGCTCCTACCGGCAGCCCCTACAGATGTAAATAACCTGGGAAGCAGGGGGTCCCCAGAGCTGAAAAGCAGCATGGTTCAGCCATGGGGACTCCCCGTTTCAAACCTATTAAATAAAAACACCCATAAAAAATGTGCCCCAAGGAGTGCTGCTTTAATTTTCCTTGGGTTGCTGTAACAACCATTTAGTAAGCCACAGAACTTCCTCCTTTGACGTTGTTGCTCATAGTGTGAAACCGGGGAAGCAGGAACTTTGCCGACTGATCAAATCGATTGGCAACTTAGATAATTACATTGCCTTAATAGTAAGCAAATGCTGCATCAATTAAAATAAAAAATAAATAAACAAAGGGAAAATGGCAAGAGTCAATGCCACTTTCAACCATGTAACTGCTTAAATTAGAAATAAGGAATGGGATCTCAGTAATCCCTCCGAAACAATGTTAAAATAATACACTGATGGATCAGCACTGCTACACTGCATTTATTATGTGTGATATTTTTTTAATATGCATGTTTCAATGCAGTAATGTATATAAATATATTTTTTATTTTATCATATATTTTTTTTCTGAAAGAGAAAACCTGTAATTAGAGAACAGGCAGCGAGGATTGCAAAATGTTTATGCCAAAGGTATAGAAAATCTCCATTAAGTAACACAAGTGCTGCAGCTGAGCTTTTGCTTGAGTAAAGCATTTGGAGGTATATCCAATTACCATGAGGTTCTGCTTTGCTCAATGAACATTGCATACCCCGTGACTGCTGTTGCAAAGATGCTATTGTGCAAGGTGACCTTTATTTAGTTCTACTGCAATCAGTTGAACTGATTGTTTCAATTGAAGCTATTGTCACCCCGCTGCAATACTACAGCGCTATTGGATTGAAAAAAACACCACCTGATTTATAGAAATGTTCCCTGAGCCTCACTGTCACAGCTTTTCCCATTCTTAGTGGAAGGGACAACGTGACTTTGTGTAGCTGTGACTCCTGGGAAGCCTGAGCCCCACTACATCTATATAAATGTAACCCTCCTTGCCCACCTTACAGGGAGATTACATCGGTGTACAATATTTGGCTACTCAGGCTAGGTAACCTTGACCCGGGGTGCTGTATTTGGGTGGCTGGGGGATGAGGTAGAAAGGGTGAAACTAATGGGTGCCAGGAACTTTTGTAGTACAACATCAGTCCTTATTTATATCCCCAGGCATGGGGACACACCACACACATACAAAAACATTGTACTATTTTCTTGTGGTTATTCATGAATGCTGTTTCCTTCAGTGCCCACTCTTACACTTAGAGGGAGGTGTATCTGCTTATTTGCTGTACCCTGCCCTCTTTGTCTTTCGGAGTAACTGGGCCCTTACTGGGATCCTATGCAGGTGAAGATTATACCTTTTGTCTTGTCTGAGAACTGTCACTTCCATACAGGCTGAACCGAATAATGGTATGGATCTGCCAGTAGAGCCGATCGTCTGACACCCGGGAACCCTCTGTCTGAGGCAGTCTGTGGTATGTTGCTTTCCCCTCTCTGGGACCTGCTGGATTCCCCTAGCCATCTTCTGGGTTCCTATCTTAAAGGGCATTGTCCCTATCTACAACATAATAAATAAGGATGGCCTGGTCTGTTCTATTACTTTGTGAATACATCCCTATCTACTCTCTCTGAGGCTCCTCTCCTCTTGTCCTCCCGGAACATGACTCTCTAGTATAGGAGGACGGTTCCAAACACCCCATTGTGACATCAGGATCCCCATAGCAACACAGGGTGCGGTCAACCTGCTAGTAACCCCTTAGGAAGGGGGTTGCATAAAATAAAAATAAGCCCATTAACTTTAACTATATAAAGTTAAATATATATATATACCATACCACATTTTAAGTTATAGGTGGGTGAAAAAGGCAACAAAAAAACTCCACTGTTAGCATATAGCCAATAAAGAATAACACTTGTGAGCACATTCACATGTCTTAGACATGAGAGCTTTTAAGCACAGCATGGGACTAGCAAAACAAGTCAAACCACTCACAGACATGTTTCAACCTTGATGGGTATCATCAGTGTGATACTTGCTTTGAAATATTTCTAGGCTGGGTAGGTTTACCATATCACATTTTAAGTTATGGTGGGTGAAAAAGGCAACAAATAACCTCCACCGTTAGCATATAGCCAATAAGGAATATCACTTGTGAGCACATTCACATGTCTTAGACAGGTCTGCAACCCTGCCTTTCAACCATTATCACCAAGCATACAGTGCTCCCACTGCAGCAAGGGATTCTGGGAAATGACATGCAAATGAGCACATAATGTGTCATATAAAATATATGAACATATGCCATTTTGTGTCCAACTTTTGTAGCCTGAAAACTTTGATACATTTCCCCAAGCATGATTCCAAGTTATTAGTATGTTATTCCTGGAATACATTATAAAATCTGAGCTCCTGTACAGTAATTTTTGTAAGTGGATGTCTGTTTTTCTGCTAGTTTTAAAAGTGCAAATTTATTCCAACATGATAAGTGCGTGTTGATAAGGTAATGAGTTCTACCGAAGAAGAGATACAGTATGGCAGTGGTATTATGAATGAACGGCAATCGGTTTAAACTGCCTAATAACCATGTGGTTCTTACCCAAATTGTATGGATTTTCCAGTATAGTGCTTCACTATCACATGTTTTTATTTTTAAACTATACAGTACTGCAAAACTAACTACCTTAAAATGGCCAGATAATGATGATACAATGGATTTGCGGGGTGTTTAACAAGGCTAAATCTTCTCTCATTGTTTTTGTTCTCAATTGAGTACAGGTTATCGCACACACTGCAGTGTTAACGCCCGTTCAGCTCAATGGGAGTTAACACCAGAATGGGTGCGATAACTCAGGGGGCTCAACCCCAGTCCTCAAGCCTCGCCCCCAACAGTTCAGGTTTTCAAGATATCCCAGCTTCAGCACAGGTGGCTCAGTCTGAGCCTCTGATTGAGCCACCGGTGCTGAAGCTGGAACTGATTGATCCACCTGTGCTGAAGCAATGACTGATTTAGCCACCTGTGCTGAAGCAGGGATATCCTAATAACCTGACCTGTTGGGGGTCTAGAGTAGGGCCACCGACAGGGTGGGGACAGCCGGGATTGCTGTCCCGGGCCAGGCAAAGGGCCCGACCTCCCTGCCGGCCACCCACAGATTGCTCTCTGCAGGCAAGCCGGGCCATCCCCTTTCCTGGGGCCATCCCCATCTGTCCCTCCCCTCTCTCCTCGCCTGCAGGACCGGAGGGTCCTTCCCATTCCCCCGGCACCCCATTCTTTCCCTCCCTTGGATTCTACGGGCCTGCAGGGCTCTGCCTTGTACTGACCATGCTGCTCTAGGTAAGCCCACCCAAGGCCCCTCCTTATACCACCCTCCCAGGCCACAAAGTAAGGGGTTATATGTATTTTTTATATATATATTGGGGCTTTTGTTATATTCATTGTTTGTTTAATATGCATTGGGGTTTTTTGTATATGTATTGGAGCTTTCTTTTATTTATTGGGGCATTTTTTATAAGTATTGGGGATTTTTTATATGCATTGGGGCTTTTTTCTATGTATTGTTTTTTTAATATGTATTGGGTTTTTTTTATAGTATTGTTTTTTTTTATATCTATTGGGGCTTTTTTATACTTATTAGGGTTGATTTTTTTATATGCATTGGGGTCTATTTTTATATGCACTGGCATCTTTTTTATATGAATTGGGGTCTTTTTTTATATACATTGGGGTCACCTGCATAGGATCCCAGTAAGGGCCCAATTTTATATATGTATTTGTTTTTATTATATGTATGGGGAGGTTATACGTATGTGGGGTTTATATATATCGGGGGGGATTTATATGTATTTGTAACAGGGGAGTAATCCCTGTTCAAGTAATGTGCCTTTAATCTAGCAGTGTCGTGGTTAACTGCTGGTAGTCAATTAATAAACACCACCTGCCTGGTTTAGATTGCTTACAAAAGCCTGTCTGTTGAGACAGGAAGTAACTCCTTAGCTCACGTGTGAGCTGAACTTTGGAGACAGAGCAGAGGTCCTTGAGTCTCAGAGGAGAGACTGACCAAGAGAACACAGATCTCTGGAGCTGACCATGTCTTGAGCTCTGCCAGAAGACACAGCAGAGTTGCTTCCAAGACACAGGGGACATTTCTAAACCTGAATGCTGACAAACCCTGAAGAAAAGGTAGCAACCAGGGACAGAGAAGATTTTCCCTCCAAACTACAAGGAACAGATAAGATTTTTATTACAAGACTTTTTAGATCTGTTCATTTCATGCTATGTGTTTGGGGCTGGGAGACATGCTTAACTAAGGGAGTTGTGAATTGCATATTATTTCACTAGAACCACTCCCAAGTGAATAGAAGCTATGTTTCCCCCTTGTTTGGATGGTTTCCTGATGTTAAGGAAAAGGCACGATAAAGCCTCATTATAATTTCACCTTATAAAGTCTCCAATTGTGTACCTCTGTGAACGTCTGTCTACAGTATTGTTTTTTTTCCATATGTATTGGGGGCAGGGCCGCTGACAGATTTCCCGGGGCCCAGGACTAGCGTTACATCCTCCCCCCGTGTCGACGGTATTGCGAGCCCCCCCCCCATTTCATACCTCACGAGCCCCCTCTATTTCCCCCCTCATCCCATGTCTTTCTCTCCCCTCCATCTAACTCCCTCTTCCTCACTTACCCCCTCTCCCACCTCACATGTATTTATCTCCCCTGCATCTCACTCTTACTCCCTCATTCCCTCACCCCATCTCTCCTCTCACTCGCCCCACCTTCCGTCTATTACCCCACTCTTACTCAATCCCCCCCACAAAATACATACCAAAACCACCCAATACATATTAAAAAGACCCCCGCTGCCCCAATACATTTTAAAAAGACCTCCCCACCCCCAGATACATATAAAAAGACCCGTCCACCCGCAATACAGATAAAAAGACCCCCACCCTCTCAATATATATAAAATGACCCCCCACAATACATATAAATAGATCACACACCCCCAATACATATAAAAATACCCCCCAATACATATAAAAAAATAGACTTACCTTGGGGATGGTTAGGCCAGACTCGGTGGCTGAGGGGGTACGGCTACCGGCGCCAAAATTTGGGGCCGAACTCTGGCCAGGCCTGGTTTTCAGATGCGCCCGGCTTTCCACCAGCTGCAGGCCTCCTCACTCTGTGTCCCACGTGCACTGGAAGCTGAGGCCAAGCTTACTTCCGACCCACTGACATCGCGGGGCCCATCGCGCGTCGCCAGTGGTTGGAAGCTCGGCGTGGGACACAGAGTGAGGAAGAGGCCTGCAGGCAGCTGATGGAGAGCTGGGGCTAGGCCGCCACCGGCAGCCGGGCATGCCCAGAGGTTGGGGCAAAATTGCAGCACCAGGCCCCCTCCACCCCCCAGTCACTGGACGCGGGATACTTATCTCTTCTGTCCCCTCCTGTGGGTGGCCCTGATTGGGGGGGAGGGGGTTATATGTATTGGGGGTCTATATGTATTGGGGATTATATGTATTGGGGGGGGGGTTATATTTATTGAGGGGTTTTATATGTATTGGGGAGGTGGGGGGGTTGTATGTATTTGTGGAGGTTTGTATATATATTTGGGTGGGCTGGGGATTTTTTTTGTATGTGTTTGGGGGTGTGAAGTTTTTTGCATTGGGTGTTTTTTTTGGTATATATTTTGTGGGGGGAATTGTGTGAGGGGGGAGGGAATGAGTGTGAGGAGTGGGATTGAGTGAGAGTGGGGTAATTGAGGGAGGGGGGGAGAGTGTGAGAGAGAGGGGGTGAGTGATCAAAAGCGAGTAAGAGTGAGACGCAGGGGAGAGAAATACATGTGAGGCGGGGGGCAGGGACTGAGTGATAGTGGGGTAATTGATGGAGAGGGGAGAATGAGAGGTTAGGCCTCGGTCCCGCTGCGCTCGTTTGCGCGGGCGGCCATGTCGCGAGTTCCCCACCAGCAGGGGAATCCTCGCGAGCCGGTCCCGGTCCCCCCTGGTGGCACAGCTGACTACACGCTGTGGCGCGTCAGCCGCTAGGAGATACAAGAGAATGGTGTTTCCTAGCGTTGACGCGTCACGTGGTGTGGCTGTGAGCCAATGGGGAGGGGAGGCTTCGGGAGGAGGAGAGGCTTCGGGGAGCAGGGAGGAGTGTGGAGTGAAAGCAGGTGAGTGCCTGTCTGTGTGTGTGTCTGAGTGCGTGCGTGCCTGTCTGTGTCTGTGTGTGTATGTGTGTGCCTGAGTGCCTGCCTCTGTCTGTGTGTGTGAGTGCGTGAGTGCCTGCATGTGTGTGCGCGCTTGTGTGTATGAGTGCGTGAGTGCCTGTGTGTGTGTGTGTGTATGTATGAGTGCCTGCGTGTGTGTGTGTGTAGCAGCTCCAGCCCGAGTCCGTGGAGGGAGGGGGGGGAGAGTAGCAGGTCCCTCCTGCAGCCCGTGGAGGGAGGAGGGGGTGAGTAGCAGCTCACTCCTGCAGTCCGTGGAGGGAGGGGGGGGAGAGTAGCGGGTCTCTCCGCTCAAGCCACGCCCCCCTCCCGCTCAAGCCTCCCACTCCCGCCCACCTCCCGCTCCGGCTCCCGCTCCCTACAGACCGCATATCGCGGTCTGTGTATCTCAGCGCACCGCCTGTCTGCAGTGCGGGTGCGCTGACTCTGGGAGCGGGGCCTTAGCCTTAGATGAAGGGAAATACATGGGAAGAGGGAGGGAAATAGAGAGGGCTCGCGAGGTGTTAAATGGGGCTCACAACACTGCCGACGAGGTAGGGGGGGGGTTCTGGTCAGAACTGTAGTCCTGGCCCCGGGAAATCTGTCTGGGGCCCTGGGCTTGAGGACTGGATTTGAGCACCCCTGCGAAAACCCACACTGGCACCTGTGCCACATTTGCCCCTGTGTGTGTCATTTTAGAGCATAAAATAAAGTAAACTGTAGAACTGTAGGGCGCGATTGTAATTGGCCCACGTAATGGAGCACATGGTGTGGCGTCCACTTAGCTGGAGGTGATGGGGATGCGTGGTGGATGCGTCACCAGGCTGGTTCTCCCTCATTGGCTAAACCGCTAACGTGACGCGGCTGTTGCGTGAAGAAACCAAAAAGTTTGTGGGCTCCAAATTCTGCCGCGCGGTTTGCTTTGCATTGTGCCCGCTCTCGCGCACACTATTGCTGGCCCTATCATCTGCTGACTTTCTTCTGGCAGAGCACGAAATTGCGCGCGCCATCGCGCCTACTCTAATTGCAGCATTATGGTGAGTTACATTAGCCTATGCTTTGTATGTGTTTATTCACAATATCTGAAAGGACCATATGTCCAGTTAGCTAATTTCCAAAAACAACAACAAAAATCACCTTTACAAGGTCACATGGCCCTTTATATACTGCCGTCTTTTGCTAACTTCTGCTAAAAAAAAATAAAGACATTCTGGTTAATTTCTAAGGAATAGGTACCTAGCAAAAACGTAAGAGAAATGCAAACAAATTACACAAAGCAAATGTGAAGAGATGCGCAGATCTCAACTCCATGGCATTATCTTTCACCTGGATTACTGCCCTGTACTAAATATCAGAGATGTTTTTAGGGCATTAGGTGAATTAATCTAATGTACACTAACTAATTAAACTGAAACAAGAATAGAGTACCACAACAGGATTCATTGTTTTGGGATATATTGTGATATTCTGTCCCAACATTGTAATTGAATCCTATGATATTGCTATGAAACTGTGATATTCTGAGTTATAATGGGACTTGTTATCTGGGGGGAATAATATGACATGTTACATCTATCTATATGCCAGAAATAAGCATGGATCCCATTCCAATCAATATTTAAGCACCACTCCTAGTACTTTAATAATAAAATAATAATAACTGTATTTTTCTCCCAATGGGACTCGAAGCGCTTTACAAATACAGTATAGTGCATGGTAGGCAGCATTTAGGAATTTTTACAGACACCAGTTGAGTTTACACTCTATGCTTTTGGTGCCTGTGGCACAGGGAGACAGCACGGCCCCTTGATTCAAACTTAGGGGGTTATGCACTAAGCTCGGATAAGTCACTTTTAGAGCGCAAAGTGCTCTTAGAACGTGATTTTTTGCTCAACCCAATGCACTAAGCAACGCAAACAGGCACTTTGCGCTCTAAAATTGACTTTTTTCAGGGATTTTTTCTAAGTCCAACTTTGCTCGTTCGCAACCCTGTTTGCGTTAAATTCTGTCCTTAAGCGGGATGCACTAAGCAACGCAACCTTAGCAAACGCGAAAGTTGCGTTGATCAGAACACGTCAGGTCAGAGTAGACGCAAAGAAATCTGGACTTAGAAAAATTTCCTGCTTTACATTTTTGCATGCGCAAAACCCATACAACAGGCCGGCGGGTGTCACCGGCTTACCTCTCGGGGGTCGTCAAGGGAGCCAGGGGGTCACGCCGGTGTCCCCGGCTGACCCCGTGGGTGTCCGGGGGTCCCCGGCTCACCAAGCGGGGGTCCCCGCGGGAGTGCGGGGGTCCCCGTGGCCATCCCGGGGTCCCCGCGGGCCTGCGGTACCAATGTTGCACCTCCAAAAATAATAAACAATAATTATAACTAAATACACCCCCCTAACACATACTATACATTAATGGGCAAAATTACTATTATCCATATATGGATAATAATGCATTTGCCCATTTTAAATACATATAACATTCAATAAATACAGTAAAAACATATTACACTTACCTTTTACAGGCACCCACGATGAAGGCCGTCTTCATCCTCCTCTTTTTCTGCCCATGCCCCTCCGGTGCTGCAAAACATGCACAACAATCACAATAGCCAATGTAATGTCCCCTAACCCCTTAATCACCATAGCGGTTATTAACCTCTACAGTCATTAAGGGGTTAACCCACCCTCACCCACCACTCGGGAGGCCTACATACCCTCCCCCACTAATCCCCCACCCCGTGAGGCCTAATCACCCTCACCCACTACCCACAAGGGAGGCCTACCCACATACCCTTGGGGCCAATACCCCCTCCCGCCACCCCCAGTACCAACAATAAAAACAACACACAGCCCCACAATAAACATCATTCTATTTATTAAATACATTACCCACCCCCTGTGCCCCCCCAGAAATACATGATTTATCATTTTACATATAGGGTTCATACCCCAGCCCCACGCGAGTCCCCGGTGGGCCTGACGGGTCACCTCACAGACCTACAGGTTACCAGCAACTTGTTTCATACAGGTTCTGGAGGCCTGTTGGTGGGTCCCGGCAGGTGCCATGGCCCCCAGGTAGTCTCCTCGGTTCACGGTGGGCAACAATTGGGTCCCCACGGTAGGCCCGCGGATGTCTGGGAGCCCCGGGTCAGACCCACAGGTGTATGAGGGGCCTCGGGTGGTTCCCACGGGGGTCTGGCGACCCACGGGTGGGCACTATGGGTCCACGGTGCCCCCACAGATGCGAGGCCACCGGTTCTTCCCTGCACACTACGGGTCCGCGGTGCCCCCACAGATGTGGGGCCACCAGTTCTTCCCCGCAGACTACGGGTCCACGGTGCCCCCACAGATGTGGGGCCACCGGTTCTTCCCCGCAGGTGTCCCCCATGGACCACGCAGCCTGGTACCCGTGAGATACCCGAGGATACCTCAGGTGGTCTCCAGAGGTCTCACGCAGAACCAAGGAACAAACCCTGCATGTAAAAAAAATAAACCGGGCCTATACATTAAATACATACATGCATCCCCCCCCAACACATACAGTACAATAATGTGCAAAATAACTATTATCTAGATATGGATAATATATTATTTGCCCATTATGAAACACATAAAACATGCATTAAGCAAAACATGAATTTTTAATCTTAAAATCACCACATTGCATGTTAAAATAAATCCAGCATCGATTGTAAATATAAGCCAACAAATCAGCAGCTCCACAAATGTATATGAAATATCACACAATTGCATTGAGTGTGTACATGATGCAATTAATCTGTGCATCATGTAACACTATGCAAAATATATGTAACAATAACATACAGTATGAACAATGTCCCCTAACCACCAATGCCATCATGAAAATCAAATAGAAACTAAGCCACATCAATACAATTAGCATCAATCAATTAATCAATTTCTTCAAACAATTAAAATACAATACAAATCAATTATACAATTCCCTATTCAATTGCTAAAGCCAAACCATTGCCAAAACAATTCTAATTTAAAGTAACCACCATCATTCTAATCTAACTACCATAAAGAAGCCATTACCTAAATACAAATTACATCCCAACAATGACAAAATAAAGCTGATAAATACATTAGCCATACATGAAAAGAACATAAACATTAGCAAAACAATCAATTATTATCCCTGTATGTCTATCCATACAGACAGATAAACATAACATACAGGGGCAATAATAGAGCATAAAATACAATGCATTTACATACAAAAATCACATACAATACACCCATTCAGTGTCCGTGAAAGTATTATATACATAGCTACATAGCTACATTCACGGGCATTAAATGGGACTGAAAAAATAAAAGACATGGATCAAAAATCATAAAAACCTGTAAAAGTAAAAATAATAAACTTTTCTTTTGTTTACTCACCATTAGATGTCCACTCACCGAAATCCAAGCGACCCGGAAGCACAGGAACCAATCCACAGGTAAACCATAAAATAAAAAACCATAACAAATCCACGTCTGTGTCTTGTTCTTCTATTTGTAATCTTCCCGTCTGTGTTGGTGTCTTCTTTTCTTCTTTGGGGTCTTCTCCGGTCTTCTTCCATCTTCTTCCATCTTCTTACGCCACGCCCTTCTTCTCTTCTTAGGAGGGGAGATGTTCCGTCCTTGGCGAATAGCTTCAAAATGAGATGACATAGGCTTTTATAGGCCTATGATGTCACATTTTGGTCAAATGTTTCCCACGGTCCTGATTGGGCCGTGAAAAACATGTGATTTGGCCGAGCAAAAAAAAATGATGATGTCATTTAAAGGCAATGAAAGCACAGCCAATCAGAATGGCTGTGCTTCAATTGCCTTTAAGATGACGTCATGAAAAGAAACATGGCCGGCCTCACATGGTACGGTAGCCAATCAGAGCGTGGGAACTCCATCCCAACTCTGATTGGCTCTAGTAGACCATGTGACAGAGGCTTGGGGGAGAACGGATGTGACATCATTGAAAGCCTATCACATGGTACTAGAGCCAATCAGAGTAGGGATAGACTTCCCACGCTCTGATTGGCTACCGTACCATGTGAGGCCGGCCATGTTTTACAGACACAATCCCTGCCCAGATAAGTTAACACTCTATGTTTTTGGTGCCTGAGGCACAGGGAGACAGCACGGCCCCCTGATTCAAACTTAATGTCATTGTCTACAGTCAGTGTCTTTACTCACTGAGCCAGTCCTTCTCCTATTATTAATCACTGTAGGATTTTTTTTGTTGGTCTATATATAAAACATGGCAGAGCTCAGTTCCTGTGAGCACCTCCACAAAAATAGCCCTGTGCAGAATTTACTAATGTTACTAGTGTTTCCTGTAGATTTAAATCATGTAAATAATTCCTGCAGAGTTGGATCTAGGGGGGAGGGCAGCCCAGGCCCCGATGCTTAGGTGGCGTCGCTTGGGCTGGCAGTGACAGGTGGCGGAGAGGGAAGATGGCAGTGGAGGAGGGCAGAGAATAACGCAGGTAGCCTGCAGCATCATTCCGACCTGGAACTTAAACCTATTATATAGGATGCGGCCATGCGGCCGCGCGTTCCTATGCGAACGCGTGTGCACGTGCCGCATGCTTTCCCTGTATATAGTGCCGGGAGCTGCAGGTAAGTGTATATGCATGTATATGCGTATATGTGTGTGTATATGTTGTGTAAGTGTAAGGGGAGTGTAAGTAAGACATTTTAAATTAAAAAAAAGTTTAATAATTTTTTTTTGTGTGTGCAATTATTTACCCCCTTCCCCCCCACACACACATCCATACAAACACACACACACACATCCATACAAACACACACACACATATCCATACAAACACACATCCACGCATACACGCATACATACATACATATACTGTACATACATTTGAGCGCAGGCAGCGGCGCGAAAAGATGAATTTCTTCATCTTCGCCGCTGTCTGTCGGCTCCCCTCTCCCTGCCGTGCGCGCGCGCGGCCCTTCTATAGAAAGGCTGACTGACTTCAGCCAACTAAAAATCCGCACGCGCCCGGCACTATAAAACGGCCCTAAGTCACAGCTTCTGGCGTCTGCCTGGACGGACTCCACTCAATCCAACAGGGACTCAAATCTGGGGGCGTGGAGAAAGCAAGAAGTGGATAGATGGATGGAGGGGGGAGCGAGAAATGGATAGGATGGAGCAAAAAAATCGATGGAGGGGGAGCAAGAAATGGATGAATAAGGGAGCAAGAAGTGGATGAAGGAGGAGAGGGGAGAAAGAAATGGATGGAGGAGTGATGGGGAAGCAAGAAATAGAAGAGGAGGGGGGAGAGCAAGGAAAGGATGGGGAAGGGTGGGAAGCAAGACATGGAGGGGGAGAAAGCATTGGTTCTATAAATTGGGGAGGTGGGATGGGGGGGGGGGGGAGGGGGTGGCCGCAGTTGGTGAAACTTGCCCCGGGCACAAAAATACCTAGTTCCTCCTCTGCATTTCTGTGCATCTCCCAGTGCTAAGAGTAGCATGGAAGAGAGACATATAGCAATGTTTTTCATTCTCTCTAAAGACAATAATACACTGCACACCCTGAATTTTAATACACATTTCTAGACAGGAAGTTGTAAAATGCAGAACATGAATGTTCAGTAAACAAATGACTGCATTCTCTTGTTGATAGTGAAACTATTACAGTAAATCTCAGTGGAGCTTTGTATGCACTCTAATGCAAATACTAGGTGGTAACCGATGTACATCTCAGGAACCATAGCTTCTCCCAGAATGGCTACCTCCTAATAACGATAATGAAACTCAACAGTATGAACATTTATAGTATTCCAGTTCCCATAAAAAGCCACCATCTAATCCCAGTTTAAATTGCAGAGGCAGAAACTGTTTGCGCAAGTAGCCTGTAGTTATATTGTTTCAATGAATATGGAGCCATGGACAACACAAGTGTTTATAACATAAAGAATAGAATCCATGCATACAAACATGCTGTTTTGACTTTTCGTTTGCAACACATTTCCATACAGTACACATTAAAATAACAGTATGCCGTATGAATTTAATGTGAGATTGCTGGTATGCATTGCCAGCCTTTTTGCGGTCAGCAGAAGTGTGCTCATACATATAGTGACATTCAAGCTATGCTAGTGACCTTGGAATTGAGCGGATGTTTCAAAAACTCAATGCACACAGAGCGCACCACGGATTAGATATAAAATAATGTTTTAATACAATAAATATATAGTCAAAAAGACCACCAGAAAAGGGGGATGTCACCATAAATAAATGATATACACAATACACAAACCCAACTAAGGAAACTGGGGATACTCTGCAGGCCTAGTCGCAGGGACCTCCCTAGAGAGATTTCCCCTGTTATCCTCCACTGCAGTTCTTGCAGGAACTGGTCTTGTACCTAACCAGACTGGACCTCCTGCCTAAACTAAAGAAACATCAAACAATTTACATCAAGTATGTCTGTAAACGCAATCTCACACAAGTGGGGAAAAGCCCAGAGTAGGCTCTAAAACAGAGCAAAGCAGCAAGGCACACAAATACCAAAGTAAACAAATAAAAACAATCGCAGTGAGAGTTCTATAGAAATCTTGGTAAAAATATACAATGAGGGGAATGAATATTGACCACAAGCGGCAGCGGATGGCCTGTGTGAACACGGAAAAGTCCGGACAACGTGAGCACACGGCAGATCTCTCCTCCGCTGGCACTTCCTGATCGTTCCCTTCCAGCCACTGTGTGAATATGCAGCGCAACCTCCCGTGACCTCTACGCGTTTCGCAACCACGTGCTTCGTCAGGACGAGTGCAGAAACCTTAACTACTTGTGTTTCAAAAAGTCACCTACAGTAAGTATAGAAGTAACAAAAAACTGGAGCTGTGATATTGTTGTGGAGTTTTTATTTAGTTAGATATATATTGGAAATCAGGAACGGCTTTTCATAAAGACCAAAATGGGACTCAGCAAATATGAAGTAGACAGAATTGCAACTTTATAAAAGGTGTAACCAGCTATGTATGTCAAGCAACACATATACACTGCCATATACACTAGCAGTATCCTCTTTGTTGGACAAGTGGCTATGATGAGCCAGTAGAGAGGCTGGTGAAGGAGGGAGTAAAAGGAAGAGGGGTTGTTAAAAAGGGCAGCCATGACAGTTGCAGGCAGATCTGCAGGATCTGAAGGTTTCAGGCTCACTCGAGAATTACCTGTGGCCATGGGACATGCACCCATCTTGCTTGAGTAAGATCATAGTTGTGGATTGTGAGGACAGAGAGCAGCTTAAAGAGCCCAGCAGCTGAAATCGGGAGCCGTCCAGAGAGGCCGCTAAAGGAGAGGATCCCCCGACAGTCATAGGAAACAGCAGTTCCAAAGTAAACCTTTGCAAAGTACAGGCCTTCTACACTCAGTGACAAACACAAGCTCCAACGGTGTGTTGGTGCCTCAAATATAGGCACGCATACCCAGGATTAGGAAGCCTCTTGGGTTGATACTAACACATATACCTGCGCAGCGCTTAAGTGAAATGTAATGAGAATGTATTGTGAGTGATACGTGGTGATCCTGTTTCTAAGGAGATATATATATATATATATATATATATATATATATATATATATATATTTGCCATGCTTCTCTGTGTAGGGAGCCTGCTGCTGGCAAAATACTTGGCCATATATATTTGAAAAACAGAAAGGGAATCCCTGCGCTTCTCCCATTGGGCTAACAATATATGATGAAAAATATACCTTTTGAAACCTAAGGCCGCACGTTTAGTGCCCGCGACGGGCGACGCGACGGGACAGGTGACGTCACCCGTCGCCATCGCCGATAGCGAAAGTTATATTTCACTTTGCGGCGGCGGCGCAGGCTTTCTGGCATTTGATTGGTTCAGGGGCTGTCACATGAGGCGACAGCCCTTGAAAAATCAAATATTGCCAGCTTCCAAATTTGGTGACGCGATGTCGCTCCGTCTCATTGTCGCCGTCGCACTTACTATAAGCGCACGCGGCGGCGATGGCAATCTATTTGTTTTTGGACGACGTTGCGTCGCCGTTGCCCATCACGGGCACTATATGCACGGCCAAAGTCTGTATGACATAGGAGACTTTTGGTTGCATCTTTTGATCAATTCATCTTGAGCAATAAAACTATGAACAAAAAAAAAACCTTGTGCAGAAGTGACCAGAATTAAAGGACTACACATCTAGACAGGAAAGCTACACTGCACTGGAGAAAGTCACAACACAAAAGTCTGACAGACAGTGACCCACACACGGTACTGACTCTTTGACCAATGTCTACCCCGCAGGTTTTTAAAATTACCACTCAGAAAAATAAAAAGGCTACTCTGCAGCTGAAGTCTGCTCACCTGTGGGACTGCCAGCTGGGGTTCTAACATATATGGAGAAAATCACTGCAATAGTGCCTCCTGATGTCAGGGGGAAGAATACACCTGATACCGCTAAAATGGAGGGCAAAATGTAGTGTACCTGTAATTAACCTAGCCAGATGGAAGAGTGTCCCTTCTTGTCTTACCAGGATACTTATGAGGATGAGCATACCTCTTATGTGGGCCCAGAAATGCAATGCAGCCACAAAATACCCCTAGGATGGTGGCGCTACCTGAACCCTGTACATTGAGTGTCGGGATGGGGGGTTATTGAGTGTGAGAGGTGAGGGTGTAAGGGTGTGCGAGAGAGAGGTTTGTTTGTGGAAGGTAGAGAGAGAGGCTTAATAGATATGATAGTGAGGTCTGTTATAGCTGTGAGGTTGGAAAGTTCGATTCATCCACTCAGCTTAAAGATGATATACAGTAGCTGGTTCATCTCCTAGGCTGACCTCCCAGCTCACCTCATAGTTAGTATAGTTGAGGGTATGGTAGTTGGACTCTGTGGGTTGCCCTGCGCTCAAGCTCTTCCTCTTGACCTCGCCTCACACTGGAATGCGGCAGTGAGATCAGCTTGGCGCATGGGCCCGCAGTCTGTGTACCTCCTCCACTCATGCCTGTCCGGCGGTGGGATGTTGCGTCACGTCTTTTGCTCAGTACCATACTAACATACCTCACTATCACATCTATCACATAGTTAGTACAGAGTTGCATTGCAATGGTTTACTAACCAGTATTGTGGCCAAGGTGGGTTAGTAGTGTAGTTTATTGTTCATATTAGACCTTTTGCAGAATATTGTGGTCAGCTATTCATATAAACACATGATCAGTTGGGATAGTAAGGGGTTAATATTCACTGTAATGTAATAATATAACTATTTCATCACCTATATCATGCTGGTTTAGCTTATATTGCCAATGTTTACATTTTCCAATTGATTGTTCATTATATACATAGAAAAGATAGGCCTAACACCAGCCTGGAGTTGTTGATAAAAAAAAGTATAGCTCAACCCCGTTGTAGCGCGATCCGCTACAACACGGATCCGCAATTAACGCGGTCTCAGCATGGCTCCCGTTTAAAAAAAAGTTTAAAAAAAATTAAAAAATGGCTGCTGCGATCAGGGGTTTCGCGAGGACTTACCCGCATCTGCAGCTCTCTCCATGCTTTATCACCTTCGGGCGAGTGTGGTGTGTGTGTGTTTTGTTTTGTTTAAATAGGGCTCTTGTTGCCTGTCTTTCCCCTATGGCTTTTGACACCCAAAGACTACATTTCCCAGCATGCTCGCTGCCTCACAGAGCCTCGTGATTTGTTATTAAAGTTTGCCCCCCCCCAAAAAAACATTTTTTCTCACTTCTCCCCGCTGTGACTGTGAGGTTACCATGACGACCGGCATACACTGAGTGCTTGGTCCGGTGCTCCAATGTCTGCCTGGAGCCCGCCCCTTCCAACGTCTGACATCAGTGTGACACGTCGACGTACCTACGTCATCAGGGGCCGTCAACGTTGTAGGAGGCGGACAGTCTGAGCGAGGTGGGGTGAGTACCAGGGTATAAAAATGTCTTATATGTTTAGTTGTGTAGCCATCACCTGTAGCCAAACGTCGGATATATGGCACATTAAATCATTTCTGAATAAGTCCGTGTGCCTGCCTCCTGTTTGCTTAACCCAGATACAAGCCACAAGATACCAGCTGATGAGTGGAGATATGTGGAGGAAGTGACCCCAAACCAGATTCCCGCTGACACCAAACTCCAGGAGGTGTTTTCCAGAGGTTGATTCCACTTTACATGCTCTTACAAAGAAATACTATTGTGCGGTTTCCAAATTGAAGTGGGGAGGTCTTATTCACAACACAGATCACATTGTATTTTTATTTTCTTCTTTTCCCAGCGCTATGTGGTATTTTTGCTTCATTGAACTATCTTTTGTCTCTTCGTGAGAGAGACTTAACTGAGCTGCAGGGACAGATAAAGTGTTGGTACATTACCTGTTATATCTTCACTTTTTTCCCTGTCATGGTCTCATTTTTTTTTATTGTTTATTCAATATTGTCACATCATTTTTTTCAAAATCTATATTTTTAACACATCCAAAAAATTGTGCGATATTTGTGGCTGCGCAACGTTAAACTAAGGCACTTTTTTGGGTGCTAATACCATTTTTAGGTTACCGGAGCTTGGTGTATCTGACCTATTGTATCTTCTTGTCCTGCGTGAAGGGCTGACAGTTATGTGAGGTTACATTGATGTCTAAGGCACCTGGAACTTCCTATACAATAACCTAAAGAGACAGCATGGCAGCCCCCCTGTTCTACTTTTTTTAAATGTTTATAACTTAAATACAATGATACAAAATGTAAAAACAAAACAATAAGCAATGGTTAATAAAGAGGGGAACATTACATTTTTGAGATGTAGACTGCCTTATAAATGTAATACTAACCATTATAAATCGATATGGAGTACCCCCTATAAAATACACATTATCACTGTATATGTAATTAATGCTGAAAACCCTGACTAACCTAGGAGATTTAATGACAGGGATTTGTGTCTCTTTAGGAATATATGAAGCTAGGGCAGTGTGCTAATGATGTAAACATAGATTTCAGACGGCAATTAAGCCGCGGGCAACTTCATCATATACAGAATAGATTAACATATTAGTTATGTCCACTATTATAATCTGAATGTAATAATAATGTACTAATAATTTACTTTGCTTTTATTGTACTCCAAGCGACTGCTGACCTATCCTCCATTTCAATATGCAATAACATGTGAATAATCGGGTTTCCTGCAATTCTCTGCTGACAGTTGGTAAATGTAATTTAATCTCTTCTCTCATTGTATTATATCCAGCACTACACTTATTTATCTTTACACTATGTCTCAGTAAAATAATAATTCAAGTTTTACTGCTTCTTTATTACATTTACATCAAATAGAAATACAGTACCACTTGTGAGCACATTTATATGTCAGTCAGGTGTGCAACCCTGCTTTTCGCCATTATCTCTTAGCATACAGTGCTTCCACTGCAGCCAGGGATTCTGGGAAATGACACGCAAATAAGCACAGTGGCCCCTTTTGCTTCATGTCCATTTAACATGGACCCCTATAAGCTTATTACACAACTTTTTCTGCACAGCCTGTATTTACTGTAAGAAGCTTATTTGATGTCTGCTGAAGTAGCCAATTGGGGAAATTAACATATAAAATTCCCCTTTGCCTTCTACATACTAGATACACTATCCTCATACCAGTATCAATATGCTTTAATGTTTTCGCCTTGCTTGGGAAGAGTTAAACTCTAATAATGTGAATGGGGCTGACATCTTCCAGAATAAGGGGAAGATACACAGAATATATTCAGATGTACTGTATCAAATTCTGTCATAACTCCTCCTAATGATACTGCCAAAATCACAAACTGACACACACAGTGCAAAGGTTGGAGTTAAGACATTGATACATTGACACAAGGCCGCACAATGAAAATGACACAATGTGCATACATTTTACTCCAAATACACCTTGATACAGTACCCACTATATCTTTAAACCCAACACAAATGTGTTGGGGCAGCAATAAAGGTTACATAGTTGCATAGTAGATGAGGTTGAAAAAAGACATACAGTACGTCCATCAAGTTCAACCTATGCTAAGTTAAGTACAAATATAGGATAAAGTATATGTTGACAGTATATTGATCCAGAGGAAGGCAAACAAAAAACTCCAGTGATAAATCATCTAATGATATCTCATAAGGGCAAAAATAAATTCCCCCCAAAGACTCCAAATATGAGCAATCAGATTACTCCCTGGATCAACATCCTTCCCATGTTTACTTATTTGGTATATCCCTGTATACCTTTCCTTTCTAAAACAATGTTCAACTTTTTTTTTTAAAAGACCTATTGTATCTGCCATCATGGTCTCCATGTGTAATGAATTCCACATTTTATCTACCCTTACTGTAAAGAACCCTTTCCTTTGTTGCTTGTGAAATCTCTTTTTCTCCAACCTCAAGGAATGACCGTGTTGTTTGTACTGCCCTTGGGATGAATAGTTCTTTTGAAAGCTCCTTGTATTGTCCCCTAATATATTTGTGTAGCCAGGTCCCCTTACCTCCCAGTCCGTGGGTTGGGGAGATGGCTGCAGAGCTGACCGGGTGCTGCCGGAGCTGTGGGCGGACCCGGATAGGAGCAGGGAACACGGTGGTATAGGTAGCGTGGTGATCGGGTCACTGGAGCTCCGCAGCAGATCGCCGATCAGGGCGCCGCTATGTTAGGTACTTCGCGCATGCGCAGTAACGTTTGGTACATGCGCCTTAGAACAGGTTTCCATGGCGGCCATCCTAAGGGATGCTCCGCAAGGGACTACAAGTCCTTGCAGCCCCAGGGGCTGTACACACATGGGGCAGCACAGCCAATAGGGCTGCCGGATCCTCGGATGCACAAATAGATACATTTGGCGAACTTAGAGGAGCACGCCAGTCGGGAGCAGGACAGCGAGGAGTAAAGTAGTGTCCAGGGAGCAGTGCTTTGCTGGACTAGGCAAGATCTCCCCACAGGTCCCAGCTAGCCCCGACTAACTACAGCTTGTTGTGCTGCAGGGAAGGCCCCCAGATAGGGAAGCTCACCTAAGCACCTTAGTGTAAGGTTATTGTACTGGTGAAAATGCCATGTGGTGCATTGCGGCCTGCGGTCTGGTTGATGGACCCATCTTTTTATGGGTCTATGGGAATCACTTTTTATTTATGGTGATCAAAATATGTATAGGAATCACATCATCTTTTATAGACGCTATATAGATGATCTTATCTTTGTTTGGGAGGGTGATGCACATACTCTGGATACTTTTATCCAGTCTTTAAATATTAATGATTATAATTTACACTTCACATATGACCACAGTATTCACCACATTTGTTATCTAGACCTTATGATTTATATAGATATGGAGGGAGAGATTCAGACCGATGTGTACAGGAAGCCCAACTCGAGGAACACTTATTTGATGGCAAGCAGCAATCATGCTGCACCACTAAAGAGGGGCATACCCAAGGGACAACTAATGCGCTTAAAAAGATTATGTTCCACTAAAGAGAATTTTGAAGTACAGTCAAAAAAACTTGTTGCAAGATTCGCGGAGAGAGGATACAAAGAAAAAGAGCTTTTAGACACACTTGCTCTGGTAAATACCATGAAAAGAGAGGATCTACTCTCCACGAATGTTGGCAGAAGGAATCAGTGGGGCAAGGAGGGCTCTAAGCCACTACCACTCTTTATTACTCAGCAGAGTAAACAATCACACATTATTCGATCAATAGTGGAGAAACACTGGGACACGCTTAAATTAGACCAAGACCTTAAATCAATCACTGAGAAAGGGCCAAAACTAGTCTTCCGCAAAGCTAAATCTGTGGCAGCATATCTATCACCGAGTCTGTTTTCATCAAAAGTTTCTGATGGCATACGAAATATACCTAAAGGTTTTTATAAATGCAGCCGGTGTAATATCTGCCAATATTCAAATGCATTAAAAGAGATTAAATGTATTAAACCGAAGGGAACTAAAAAAATACAGACATTTATCAACTGCAATACTAGCTACGTGGTGTATATGATCACGTGTAGGTGCAACATGATTTATATTGGGCGCACAATAAGACCTCTAAAGCTCAGAATTCAAGAGCACGTGCGGCTTATAAAGAAAAAAGACATGTTGCACCCCGTTCCAAGACACTTTATTACGTGCCCTAAGGGCGGACTTGAGGGGTTCTCCTTTTCAGGCCTGGAATACGTACCAGCCGCCAAGAGGGGAGGTGATAGATTAAAACAGTTGAATAGGAAAGAAATGATGTGGATCTTTTGCATGAATAGTCTCCACCCATCTGGATTAAATGTAGACTGGGAACTGGTCCACTTTCTGTAATCCATGAGACAGTAAAGGGTTGAAAGAGTTGAGAGTGAGGAACCGATATGAACATAATTAGATATCTATAATTATAAATACAACCTCAATAGGAATTAGAAGTATAATACAGTATACACCACTCCTTATGTATTTAAGAGGGTAGTATATAAGTAAAAATGTATCTACAATTGGGTTGCGTGATTAATTGTGAATATCAGTGAAATCACAGTTATGTAGATTGTCATATGGTTAACTATTAAAGCAACAGCATAGAGCTCCAGGTTATGTAAGAGGTATTCCTCTATAACTCGTATACGTAATTAAACCCAGCTCCTCACTTCTATATAGTAATATAATAATCCCCATTCTACTGTCTCAGGCAAGAGCATTATTATCTTTAACAAGCAACAACAATGTAGTAAGGTCTGTTGTTCATAATGGTTTTCAATTTAATTTTCTTTCATATCTTTTTTCATTTTTTAATAATAATAATTATTTTTCTTTTCTCCTTATTCTTACATTTGTTTAAGTTAACTTTATTTTGTCTTAATCGATAGTCTTGATGATTTTGATATTATTTTAATAGGTGTCTTTCTCTGTAAAGGGAAAGTCTTTTTATAAAGGATTCTTTGTAAGTATCCTACATTGTTTTAATTTATGTATTCTCCATGTATCATATTCCTGCAGATACCAGACTCCAACATTATAAGCCTGTGTAGGTACCATCATAGCTGCTTATATATTGCTACAGCAATATGTATTTAGAACCAAGATACATTTGAGGACTGACTATGTCTGTGCCTCTTCAGTGTTCTTTAACCCCCTGAGGCTGTAATTATACATCACTATAATATGGGGTACAAACACATAAGCAATAGGACTGTATTAGTGCATTGACTTAACAGGTGATGCTATTTATGGGCAACACCCTCCATCTGCTTCAATAAGCAATTAGGGCTATAAATGGGGAGTCTGGCAGACACATGGAATACTCTTTGATAAAGTTCCGTTGGGAACGAAACGCGTCAGAGGACGGTGTGAACATGTAATTTAATGGCGTGTAAGCACAATAAAGCTTTTTTTCACTTTTTTGCACTTGCCCTAGCCAGAGTGTCATTTCCGCAGTGCTCGTATCCCCCCCTTTTTTTTCCTGGTTCCAGATCCAGGCTTACTAATAGACACTATAAGGGAACATACTCCAGTGGGAGCTCCCTCCAGAGGCGGATGCCTGAAGATAAAAGCGGGAAAGGAACCAGCAGACCGTGGCGTGGGACCACGTTGCGGTTCAACGGACCTATCAGCCCATTCGGCCTAGTCTGGCCTAAGATTAGGAAAGTATTTTCTTCTATGTGCACCAACGAAAATATACAGTGGATAGCGCTACTCCACACACTCTTTGGGTGGGCTGGTCTGTGGACACTGGTTGGTTAAGTGCCCAGGCCCCTCAGTACTTTGTGGGTTCCACCGGGGTGGTGTTATTGTGGGGGCCGTATATTGTGGGTGCACTGTATACTGTATATATATATATATTATTGTGTTGATGTTCAGTAAATGTAACTAATGTTATATACGCTGTGTGTATTTACTGTCTGTATTGAGTTCCTGTGAGGGGTTATCCTGCTGTGCTAGGATCCCTCCCAGGTGGAGGCGCTGTAAACCACGAGATGAGACAACCCCAGGCCCCAGCAGCGGAGGCTTAGTCCTCCTGTGAGCCACTCAGGTAATACTCAGCACGCGTAGTCCCTTAATCATGGGGAAAGGGGGCTACATTTGCATATAGTTATTATAACCCCTCTAAGACACCTCTTTCTAATGTAAACAAATCTAATTTAGCTAGCCTCGCCTCATAAATCAGAGTATCCATCCCTTTTTTTAATTTGGTGGTTCTTCTCTGCAATTAAACATAGAAAGGCAGTGTCTAAAGCGAGACATGTCTACACTGTATCGTGTATTGAGACACCTACTGTATGGGGTTCCTACTTTTGCATTCCAGGGCACAGATACTTGTGGCTCCCTTACGGCTGCCGAGCATCATAGGCGAAGGTATTTAGGGCGCCACCTCCCGGGCCATGTAATAGTCTGGAATAACATAAATAACCACACAAATAATTATCCGGGCTGACTATAGCGAGCCACAGCTCAGTCTCGGACGAGGTTTGGACAACAAAGTGTTCACGGAGGTGTTATGCAGGTGTCGCTCCGCACCTTATGGAGCCCATGCTGGCAGTAAATCTTACTACATCTGTATGTGGAATGTTCCAACAAGGGATACAAAACAATCATACACTGATGCCTTTGAATAATTTATGAAAGCATTACTGTAAAATATGTAATTTAGTTATTGGGCCGTGTTCATCATAAAATAATTGTGGAAACAGAAATAGCCAAAGTTAGTTGTGTGTTTCTTGATGTAAACATGAATTATGCAATAATGACCGGTATCAACTAATACTTATTTCATTATTTTTTCACTTATCCTAATCCAATTGAAATATACACAAGGTGGATTGTTCATATAATTTTTGTAAAGACATTTTCTTAATCCACAACACATTCTATGGAGTTGTCAATGAAATAATGAACTTTGTAGTTTGGGAACAATATACTTCATACAGTACCTTATGTAGCCCCCAGCAGGTTATTTACTGAGAAACTAGCTAAGAGAAACAATGAAAAAGTAGGGCTTGTAGTGCCAAGGTGAACTGAAAAACTCATTATTTCTGTAGAAAGCAACGAAAACAAAAGCTTGGAATTACATCAAAATAATTATAGATTTGAACGTATAAAACATATTAAAAAATGGCAACAAGGATTTAACTTTTAAAAAGGCGCATAACATTTCTAAGACTTTGTTATAGCTCATGAACATATAACATCACATTTTTGTATTTCTGCCACTTTGTTACTTGCCTTTTTATGCTGCCTACATTGTTCCTTACCTTTTGTTTTTCATACAGTCTCACTATTTGTCATTTCTTTGTATTTTGGAAAATGACAATTGGCTGCTATCTGCTTTTATAGGAAGTCAATGTTCTGTTTTATTTGTATTAATTTTTTTAAATAAATACAGTAGGGGGAGGGATAGGGAAGGGTACAGAAGAAAGACAGGTAGTGAACTGAGGGGAAGGATGGGTGCAGAAGGTTCCAAAAACAGATCCATTAATACAATGATAAATCACTGTTAGGTACGATATCACAAAACAAGGTTTAGGAACGCTATGCCCTCATGGGTGAAGGCGCATAGGAGATGCAGAGGGGGGGAGAGAGAGAGAGATGGGAGATGCAGGGTGGGGGGGGAGAGAGAGATGGGAGATGCAGGCGGGGAGAGAGAAAGATGAGGATGCAATGGGTAGAGGAGAGATGGGAGTGCAAGGGGGAGAGAGAGAGAGAGATGGGAGATAAGGGGGGAGAGAGAGATGGGGAGATGAAGGGGGGAGAGAGAGAGATGGGAGATGAGGGGGGAGAGAGAGATGGGAGATGCAGGGGGGGAGAGAGAGAGATGGGAGATGCGGGGGAGGGGAGAGGAGGAGAGAGAGATGGGAGATGCGGGGGGGGGGGGGGGAGAGAGATGGAGATGCAGGGGTGGGGGGTATATGGGGATGATGATGATGATTTTACTTGTGCGGCCAAATTTTTTAAAATATGTTTGGGGGGGGTGGGGGTCTTTTAAAAATGTATTGGGGTGGTGGGGGTCTTTTTAAAATGTATTGGCGGGGGTGGGGTTTTTTGGTATGTATTGTGGGGGGATTGAGTGAGCAAAGTGGGGTAATGATGGAAAGTAGGAGCAAGTGAGAGAGAGAGGGGGAGTGAGTTGAGAAAAGCGGAGTTAAAGGGGAGATAAATACATGTGAGGCGGGAGGGAGGGAGGGAGAGTGAGTGAGACGGAGGTAAGAAATTCATGGGTAGAGGGTGGGAAATAGAGGGGGCTCGTGAGGTGTGAAATTAACCTAAGGCCGTGCTTATAGTGCACGCGACGGATGACGTCACCCGTCGCCGCTAGCAAAAGTTGTAATTCGCTTTCCGGCAATGTTGCGGGCGACCAGGTCTTTGATTGGTTCAGAGGCTGTCACATGTGGCGACAGCCTCTGAAAAATCAAATTTGACCGGCTTCAGAAATTCGCGGCGGCAATACATTTGTTTTGTCGCGTCGCCGGCACTATACGCGCAGCCTAAGGCCGCGCTTATAGTGCCGGCGACACTGACATCATGCTGTGATCATTGGAAAAATCAAATTGAAGTGACTTCCAGCGACTTCCAAGTTGACATGACAACGGGATGCATTATGGTGACGAGGCATCACGTGATGCCACATTGTCAGGGCAACATGTCACCGCTCGTTGTCATGGCAACGGGGGGTGTGACGTGATGTACATTGTTTTATAAATAATTTTTTTATGTGTCCCGGTTTTTCATTTTGAAAATCTGGTCACCCTAGATCAGGGGTACTGAAATAACTGGAATACACATCCAGCATATATCTCTAAATTGTATTATACATTATCTACAAAGCATATAAACAATTATACATATTATGCAATATGTATTACACCTCTTTCAGTTTACCATAAAACAAAATATATTTTTAACTTAATACATGCGGTGTCATACAGTATGCCATATGTACTTAAAACTTAAGATAGTTGTTTAGTTATGTTACACTACTAAACTGCAACAATGCTTGGCTTTTAAGAAGCAGAACAAACATTTTTACTTTAGATATCCTTTTGTGATGCAATTTGTGGTACATCTTTTTACTTGAGTGTATTACTTACAAATAGAAATTTAAAAAAAAATCAGAATACTTGTGTGTTTGTTTTTCATAGGCACCTTTCTGTTTTTATGTTTTTGAGAATCAGGAGAGATTCTCTTTCCCCGTGCACTGCTTCTATTTTAGTGAGAGGTGGCATACTGTCATGTCTGATTGTAGATATCGCAATTATGAGAAAACATAACAAGACCAATGTTTTAACCAAAGATTCCTGGCTATAAATATTTTTATTGTGGAAATCATGTCTTACCCATGTCCAAATTCCTTACGATATGTATTTTCAGAAAATATAAACTTTTATAGAGGTATTTTGTATACTAGAGAGTAGTTTTTCCTTACCAATGATGGTGAGCACCTTTTGCATTCAGCCATGAACATTTCAAGTGTTAAAAGCCCTACACATTCATCCTAATTTGGGGCCTCTTTTTGCCAAAATTGTATGTAAAGCTATATATATTTAGCATCAATGTACTCAGGAGACCCAGCCCAATACAATTTTATAGTTATGTCCAAGATTACATTGAGTAGGTTTGAGAAATTTGAAGTTAGTGGTCTTGATATTTTTCCCTCAAATGTACATTGTTTTAACAAAGGTTCCTGGAAAAGCTATTTGTAGAAAAACCTATTCCTTGCGGCAGGTACTTTCAGAAGTATAAAATATATATATATATATATATATATATACATACAAATATCTTGTCTTGGTGTAATTAGGAGACACGGGGCAATAATATTTAGCATACATGTTTTTTAACTTAATTTGTTTGCGATATCTGAGACCATATTATGAAAATAAGTACGTTTTTCCTATTTATGATGTCATATCTTGGTCACATGATATGTAATCCACCCTAGACATACAGTACTAATGAAAACCACAAAACAATATACATTATAGGTACTGTACATGTGACAAAAGGGGCCCAGGGACCAGCATACACTACCGGCACACTTTATTTGAGTGCGGCTAGCTCCGCAAGCCTGGGGATGCCCCGGCATGCTAGCCGCACTCCCTCGGCGTGCCGCGCGTCATCGACGCGCGGTCACGCGTCATCGGGTGCTTGCCCCCCCTGCACGCGCGTCCAGGGCTCCCCGAGGGAGCCCTGGTGTCCCGCGATGTGGGGGACGGCGGCAGGGGGTTCCGGGGGACCCGGCGGACCCGGCAGTGGGAGAGAGAAAGCCCCGATCGGAGGGCGCTCCTCCGTGTCTTCGGCGCGCGCCCGGCACCCTCTGGCGCGCGCCAGGTTACTGCTGCGGCCGAGAACGGGCAAATGCTCAAATAAACTCGGCCGCAGCAGTAATACATGTTAAGCCCGTCCTTTCCTGGGGCTCATATGGCCAACAGGCCCCGGAGCTACCCCTCTTTAATATACTCGGTAGTCTCTTGCTTACCCTGTAACTGTAATCCTTTTATTCCAGTGTACCTAAGCATAAAAATATTATTGTGCACACTATAAAGCATAGCCAAGGTCTCTGGACAAGCGGGGCTGAGAAACCCTTTGTGCAGAACACATGCCCAGAGAACTGACTTGTGCTGGGACTGGAGGGGGAAGAGAGGTGCAGGTAACATAGGGATGTTGGCTGGGGGCAGAGAATGGGCCAGAGGGGCATCAGCCCAAAAAGTGGAGCATTTGGCCATTCCTCCAAACATCCAAGCACTAGGGAAGACGGGGAAGCCGCTGCTCCAACTGACACATTCGTATGTCCCTCCCTGCCCTTTAACTTGCCTTTGCCCCGTCTCAAGCACTGATTGGCCAAAGCAGGCATGCTTTTGCATCCAGATTGGTTCCCGTGCAGCATCCGCGCTGTAATTGGTTGGAGCCCTGTTTACCATGATTTCCTATGGCAGCGGGAAATCTATGAAAGGTGAACCGGTCAGAGTCCCAGATCTCATTCTGATCCTGTCGTGGTGGTGGACTTAGCAGAGGACTCCAAGGCTGTGCCAGAAAAACCTGCAAATGAAGCTGGCAGCCGATCCTGGTGGAAGATTTAAAATTGCTTTTGTGCTGTGGAACTGTGAGCTGCCAGAGAAGCAGAGAGCACGACTTTGAGTGTTGAAATTGAAAGTGCTCAACCACGAATTGCACCAGAGAGGTCCCAGCCCCCACGCAGGAAGCAGACTCCAGGAAAGCCTTTGAAGTGCTGTCTGGTACATAGGCAGCTAGGCTTCACCACATATTCCCTGTTTTCATGAGTTTAATCTCATATTGGGATTTGTGTCATGTTTGCTGGCTCCGGTCAGAACAAATACTCATTATTGAACTGCTTTGTCCTGTCTGGTGCCTTGATCCCGTGAAATAGAGTTCTGGTATCTCATGAGAGTACACATGATGCGAATCACAAGAATCACACTTAAACAAATATACTGTAGTGCTGACGGTTATTCTAACACAAACCAGTGGCAATCGCCAAAAAGACCCAGGTACGTGCTGGGTACATGTTTAGTACATGTTGGGTTTTGTTTAAGGCAAGTTTAAGGCATTTCTGCATTGACTAATGGCCCATCAGATTAACAGTGGGGGTCCCTGGCAGTCCCATTGCACTGCCAGGGACCCCTGCTGTGTTAATCCGATGGGTCATTAGTCAATGCAGAAATGCCTTAAACTTGCCTTAAACTAGCCAAGTTACACCCAGCATGTACCCAGCATGTAACCGGGCTAGTTTAAGGAAGCTTTAGAATACTCGTTGTCTCGTCTGTATACCAAAATGTGGAAAATGAGAGTGGCAACGCAGGTGGAAAATACCCTTGGCACTGAAGGAATTAGTCTCATATTACATGTATCATGGAATGGGTGAAGTTGCCATACTCTCAGGAATCCTAGGTATAAAGTAGTCCGGATACCAGGGCTAATAAATAAAGACATTCTTTACAATGGGTAACAGTAACACAAACATAAATCCAATAAAATAAAAGGAGACTAAGGGGCCTATGCTAGTAGCCCTCATAAAACATCTCGCGGGGCCTGTTACGCCGCCAGTTTTCTCTTTGTAGTTATCACGGTATTCAGAAAGACTCTGGACCTGCGATAGCTAAATGACCAAAGCTAAATGACCAAAACTGGCGAGGAGCAGCGATGTGATATTTGCCTCTCTCAAAAGTTCTCTCCCGTGGATCTGCAGCGATGTGGGCGGGCCAACTGCATAGAGAGCTGCACAGAGAGAGACACCTCTCCCTGCGCATATCTCGCCAGCGATCGCAGGGTTTAAATAAAAAAATTATTACTAGTGTACAAGAGCAGGGGGTCTCCTGGAGCAGTACCGCGTTGATTTCCTTTCCGAAGACCCCCTGTTTCCCGAGATACAGGCCCAGTTAGGGGGTGCCTGTATCTCCTATCCATTTAAATGTCCCACGTAACGTGACCAGGACATTAAATACATAGGAGATACCGGCACCCCATAACAGGGCCTGTATCTTGTGAAGCAGGGGGTTCCCTGACCTGAAATCCACGTGGTTCTGCTCCAGAGACCCCCTGCTCTCATACACTAGTAATAATTTTTTTATTAAAACAGCTTCATTACCTTAACGGTTAGCCGCTAAGGCAATGAAGGAGTTCAACTTCAAAAGTCTGTTTATTGGGGGCAGAGTGGGTTGATGAAGGGGGTAGTAGCCCTAGGGTGGGTGGTTAGGCCTACCGGGAAGGTTGTTCAACCACTATGGTAATGAAGGGGTTAACCAGAAACAAGGAAAGGTGTGGAGAATTATGCATTAGAACTATGGTTATTCTCTTCAAAAGAACCCCTAATATAGTGCACTCTCCAAAATAATATTATCAATATATACTGTGACAGGACTTGTGTTAGGGTGAGATAATGAGAGTGGTGGAAAGTATTGTTATTCAAAATGACGCCTTATGGTCCCCTTAAAATGACAGATAAATGGACTTAGTTAAAAATATAATTTTTTATTAAACTAAAGTTGAGTATAGAAAACTCCTAAACACAAATAAACACATACATGGGTGTATTAGTAATAGACTCCTTGAGGGATCATAGTCTCTCTAAAATATGCCCTCCTTGGTGTTAAATGTTAACACTACAATAATATTGTCCTTATACTAGTAAGACTTCTAAGGGTATATAAGACAGTGTGAGCAAACGGTATGTGTGAACTGAGTCTACTATATTCCATGTTGTTGGATCATAGTGCCCCTTTAGGGTACAGATAACTGCAGTGACTGTCAATGCATTTTTGGCAAATGCTTGTTTACAATTGATTGTTATTTTTTCTGTTTACTGTTTTCACAAATTGTTTGGTATTTGGATGGCTTGTTTTTTATAACATTTTAGGATTGGTTAGTGGTTTTATTTCTTGAATTGTTTTGTTGGTTAGGTGTGTATTTAATTGTATTCTAGCATTTTGGTATAACATAATTTTAATTATTTTGCGGTTTTGGTGTTAGAATAATTTTATTGATGTGTAGTTGAAGCTTTTTAGTTCTTTTATTGTTGTGGTGTATAGGTGCTTGTGTATTTCTTTAATTGTTGTGTTTTTTTCGGCTGGATGATTTTTTTTAAAGGTTGGCCTTTGACTGCTATAGTGGCTTATCAAGCCAATATTATATGGGTATGATGTACCACAGTACCAATCAATGGGTAGTGGGTGGGTATAGTGGGCTCCCTGGTGGGTAGCAGGGGAGGGTGGAATAACCCCTTAATTACTATAGCTGTTATTAACTACTAAGGTGATTAAAGGGTTAGGGTCCATTAGATTGTATTTTTTCTTGTACTCTTGCTGCCAACGGAGGATATGGAGGATATGGACCTGGAGTATGGTTATGAGGATGCCCTTCATCATGGCAGGAGTAAGTAGAAGTTTTATTTATTTTATTTATGCTGGCTAATGTTTGATTTTGAATGGGCAAATGAGCTATTATCCATATCTGGATAATAGTAATTTTGCCCATTGCTGTACTGTATTTGTTGGGGGGGTGGGATTGTAGTGGGTAGAGGAGGTGGGTAGTAGGGTTGTTGTGTTTTTGAATGTTTATTGTGGGTAGCGAGGATGGGTGAAGTTGGCATTTGGCCCTTGCTGGGTGTTTATACCTACTGGGTGGGTAGCGGGAGAGGTTAACCCCTTCATTATCTTAGCTGTATTAACTGCTAAGGTAATGGAGGGTTAACTCCACCCGCAACCCAACCGCAAGGCCTAAACACCCATCAAGGGCTGAATACCATCTTCCCCCGCTACCCACAATAAACATAGCACAGGTAGTTAACCCCTTCATTGCCTTAGCGGTTAGCTGCTAAGGTAATGAAGTTGCCTGTAAATGCATTTTTATTGCATTTGATTCATGCTGGGGTTCTTCGGAGCTGATATTAATGGGTATCAGCTGCGGAGACCCCCGGCATCAATCCGATGCAGGAAAATGCATTTTTTTTCTAAGTTCCTCTCTCGCCGCCTTCTCGTTAGCTTCTCACCACCTTCACGCCAACTTTTTCTGGTGAGACGAATTTGGGAGGAAATCGCCATTATAGTGCCGCGATTAGCCTCGATAACCTAATCAAGGCTACTAGAATTGCACGAATCTCAAAACCTGTCGATAAGGGGCTTATCACGGCTCACCTGGCGATGTGTTTTGGATGAGAGCCAAAAATGGTGATTAATGCTTTCGCCGCCCACTTATCAAGGCTTTCTGAATCGCTTTAGGCATTGTTGGCCGATAACAGCTAAAAAAAAAGCTGTGTGTGCTGTGCACGCGCATCGTAAGTGAAACTTCTTTGACTTTTGTCACAGAAATTGTATTTGTATTGGTGATGTTTTAATTAAAAATCAAAATACAATTTCATTGACAAAACGCAAATAAATTTGACTTATAATGCGCGTGCTCGGCACACATCCCCTGTATTAGCTATTTGCACTAAGTGTGAATTCCTCGTGTGTATGTGTGTCAGTCAGTGTGTGTATGTGTGTCAATCAGTGTGTGTGTGTGTGTGTATGTGTGTCAGTCAGTGTGTATGTGTGTCAGTCAGTGTGTGTATGTGTGTCGGTTAGTGTGTGTATGTGTGTGTATGTGTGTCAGTCAGTGTGTGTATGTGTGTCAGTCAGTGTGTGTATGTGTGTCAGGTTGTGTATGTGTGTCAGTCAGTGTGTGTATGTGTGTCAGTCAGTGTGTGTATGTGTGTAGTCATGTGTGTATGTGGTGTTCCAGTCAGTGTGTTGTCTATGGTGCTCAGTCCAGTGTGTCAGTCAGTGTGTGTATGTGTGTCAGTCAGTGTGTATGTGTGTCAGTCAATGTGTGTGTATGTGTGTGTGTCAGTCAGTCAGTGTGTATGTGTGTCAGTCAGTGTGTATGTGTGTCAGTCAGTGTGTGTATGTGTGTGTGTCAGTCAGTATGTGTGTGTGTCAATCAGTATGTGTGTGTGTCTGTGTGTCAGTCAGTGTTTATGTGTGTCAGTCAGTGTGTGTGTCAGTCAGTGTGTGTGTCCTGCTGCAGCCAGGGGCGGGGTGTAACATTGCGCACCACCTCCGCCCCCCCTTCCGCAAATTCTGCGCACCCCTCCCCCTGCCGCGGGGTACATGCGCTCAGCATGGGCATGAGTGACCGTGGGCGAGGTTACCCGTCTGCTGCCTGGCCCGCCCGGGTCACCCTTTCTTCCAGCAGTAGGAACTGCCCCCTGCCGCGGAGCCCCTGTGCCGCGCGGGTTGCGCCCGGGTTTGTGCCCTGTGCCACCGCTTCCTGTGGGCGCAGGGGGCCCGTGAACGCCAGCGTCAGTGGAGGGCGGAATGGCGCTGCTGCCAATGGGCGTTATGAGCGTGTGGGGGGAACGACACCGCTGCCAGCCGCTGCTGCGGATGTGTGGCGTTCGTCAGCGGCGCCATCACAACTGCGCATGCGCGGCTTGGCAGCGGGGAACGGCGGGAGTTTGGAGCGGCGCCGACGGCCGACCGTGTGGGGAGAGCGGCGCCCGTTAGTCAACGGGACACAGGGAAGCGGAGGTAGAGGAGAGAGGCTGAGCAGCGGCTCCTCCTCTCACAGCCGGAGGAATTGCGGGGCTTCCGCCATCTTACTACACCCGCAGCACCGGAAGCTCTGCGCCAGTCATCTTGGTATACCCATGGCAGCGGATGGGTGGGGGTAACGGCCGTTAGGAGCGGCGCCGGCGGCTTTTGCCGCCGCTGCCGCATGTCACAGCAGGCGTGTGGGGGGAGGGGGATAGGGAGCCGTGATGTCACTTCCGTTTCACATTTCGCCCCCAACTCTCCAGTTTTACCCCATCAGAATAGGTGCCACTAAAGAAGTTTCAATTCAAAAAGCCTCGATAAGTGGGTTATGAAGGCTACTAGCATAGGCCCCTATATGTTCCACTATCTTGTCTCCTAAGGGGCAGGATGCCACCAAAGCTATCTTATCCTGGTAGTTTATCAGGTAGTGCAGATCATGAGGGATCCGGAACAAAGAAAACTGGGATGAGGACCTCCAACAGCTGCAGTGTGTTGCCTGAAAATAGTCCACAAAGTTTCAGGTCCCCGAGACTTCTGCATAGTCTAAATCTAATCTACCGGGGTTTCCAATCACAGAGACACACCCCAAGATTCTCTGGAAGTCTCGTTGGTGCTAGCCCTTGTATACTGTAACTCCCGGTTCCCATCCAAAAACATGGAAAACATAGCTCAGCCAATCAGGAGTGGACCTATAGCATCTTGTTCAATACCGATCGAGTTGGTGGCGGCGAGGGACAAATGACAGCTGGGGGTGGAGCTACGCTACTAAGCACGGCCATAAAGGGAATATGCAAATCATTGGAAATGTTATACCAGCCAATTCCAACCACACTGTAAAAGGCTAGTGCTGTCCAGCACGTAGCTGGGCAGAGTTCCAGGCACCCCTTCCGGGGAGAAAACAATACTCCGGTTTTGAAGTGTGTATCTCCTCAACTGGAGGCCAACCTCCACCCAAAAACTAATAATGGCCTCAACAGCTTAATGTGTTCAATATATACACACAAAAGTATTAATAGATCATGGATGATACATACAGTGAATATAAATAGTCCTAGGTTGCCAAGGAATGGTAACATGATCAATTAAAACTGATATACATTTTAAACCTGTAGCTAAAGTACCAATAGCTATAGCTATCTCCATTCCAGTAGTAATCATGACAAAAGGTGGATTAGAAATATACCTTTTAGTCACAAAATTATGAGAAATTGTTCTTCATAAATAAAAAAAATTAAGGGATACTGTATGATATCAAACTGATTGATGGTTCATTTGAGAGAGCAAGATCTCTGGATAAGAAAACTTTATTGGCAGATTTGTGCAAAATTAAGCTACAAAGTGATTCAGAAATGAAAACTAAAATAAGTCCTCTGATACTGTAACATTAACAATGTTTATTACAAAATATAGCCAGATAATTCTCCAAAAAATTGGAATGCATTGAGATGTAATCCTGTTTTAAATCAACATCTTTCTGAAAATCCAAGGGTGGTATTTAGAAAAGCAAAGACTGAAAAATATTTTGGCACCAAGTAGGTTAAAAACAATCAATAATTATTTGTAATAAAGGACCAATAAATTGGCAGGCAACCACAGATGTGTAAGAAACAGATGCACTACAAGTACAGTATGTGCAATTTTTGGGTGAAAAATGTGGTGAATGGATTCATTAAGCGTCAAACCACGTTTGTAGTGTACCTCTGTGCCAATCAATGGGTAGAGGGTGGAGGGTGGGAGTAATTGGGAGTGGTTAGGCCTCCCCAGTGGGTAGCGGGGGAAGCAGGTTAACCCCTTCATTACTATAGCAGTTACTAACCGCTATGGTGATTAAGGGGTTAGTGGTCATTAGTTGGTTTTTTTTATTGTAATGTTGCTGCCCACGGAGGATGGAGAAGATGGGGAGGAAGCTGAGGACGGCCTTCATCCTGGCAGGGGTAAGTACAACTTTAATTTAGTTTATGCTGGCTGTTTTTATTTTTAATGGACAAATACACTATTATCCATACCTGGATAATAGTAATTTTGCCCATTACTGTACTGTATGTGTTGGGGGGTAGAGGGGGAGGTTGTTGGGTGTACAGAGGGTGGGTTGTTTATTGGTAGGTATTTTAATGTCTATTGGGGTTAGAGGGGGTGTGAAGGGAGTACTTGGCCTAGGGTGGGTGGTTAAGCCTACCGGGTGGGTAGCGGGAGGGGTTAACCCCTTCATTACCATAATTGTTACCACCGCTATGGTAATGAAGGGGTTAGCTCCTCCTGCAACCTTTCTGGTAGGTCTAACCACTCACCCTGGGCCAAATACCCCCTTCGCCCACCCTCTCTAACCCAATAAACCAGCTACTGTGCCTTAACCTCTTCATTACCTTATCGGCTAGCCGCTAACTCAGGAAGCAGGGGTCCTGAGGCTGAATCAATGTGATTCAGGTCAGGAGACCCCCTGCTTCCGTGCTCTATTATTAAAATTAACATTAAAACTGCACAATCGCCTGTAAGAGCTCTGCAAGGAGATGCAGCGTCTCCGTGCAAATCTTCCAGGCTGCAGTTTAAACAAACACTTTCAGTGCGATAAAACTTAAAAAAAACAAGCAGTGTGATCTTGTATTTTTTGACCGCACTTTAAAAAAGAGGTGTTTTTCTTAGTGAATACCGTTTTGACACATGTTTTATAGTGCGGTAAAACAATGTACAGAAAATGCACTGATTTTATCGAGGTTTAGTGAATAGGCCCAATAGTATGGGTAAACATTTTTCAAGGAAAAAAGAAGGATCCAACTCACCACGGATTTCTAAATAAAGAAATTTATTTATGTGCCACACAACGTTTCGACCAACAGGTCTTTCTCAAGTGTGTGTGTATGTATGTATGTATATATATATATATACAGTGTTCGACCATTTACACGCCCGGGGCGTGTGGATTTAACCCCCGGGCGAGTAAATATTGGCCCAAGCAGAACACGTGTATTTTTTACATTTCCCGCGCTCGCGCTGCTGTTTTTCCCACGCTGGAGAAAAAAAAAAAAAGACGGAGGCGGGTTCATGTTGTTGGGGGAGATTACCCCGCCTCCGGCTCTCTCAGCAACTTTCCCTCCTCAGCGCTTCCACTCCTCCCCCTTCCGGCTATTTGGTTATTCTAGAGCGCCACTATTGATAATTTTGTTTGTATCATGAGGGGAAGGCCACGACATACTTAAAAACAAAAGGTAACTCAATGTATTATTTCCTGGTAAAACATGTTGTAAATAAAAATAATTAAATATGACCATTTTTGGTCATCTACATCATCCAGGAAACTGTACAGTTTTCCTTCTGTCCTGCCAGCCCCCTGGCAGATGTAGATGCCCTAAATATGGCCATATACCTCATGATGTGGAGCCCCATATAAGTGCATCTACATCATCCAGGGGGAGGGAAATACAGCCCTGCTTCTCCTACCATCAGTGAGCGAGGGACACATATCCAGATGGCAGAGGTGGCTGCAGATAGGGAACGAACATGGCTCTGCAGGACTTCTAAAAGGTGAGTATTGGTTTTCTCTCCCTGCATGATGGCACATCAAGAGAAGCATGGAACCCCGCAACGTATATTCTTTCAGGCCACAAGACTTACTATCCTTGGGGCCGTGGGTCTCTGCATTTTTCTCTGTTGTCACAAGGACATCAAGACTTGCTACATCTGTACGTTACCACATAATATCAGATTTTTCCAAGTGGACGTGTAGATTGGAATATTAGAAAGCACGTGTTTTGTTGTTATGACACTCCTCTGTTGAATTCCAAATTCATATCCTAAATGCATGGTTTTTATCCAAAAACCATTTCATTGGGACGTGGCCGTACAATACCTCACCTTCATCAAACTCTTGACATTTATGATGTGGTGACAGGTTCTTTCAAACTCAAAAGGCTCAGAGTAAAAATTACCTCATAACTTTCATTCTGTACCTAATAGAACAGCAGTATCCAATAGGAATTCAAAGTTAGCCACACCTGTGCTTGTCGTCATTCCATATTCGCCACATTCTCGTATCAGTCCCAATAGCGTCTCGCTCGTGAGTCACGATACCCACCACATTGGTCACTCTCCCTCATCCCACACCCCCATCTCCCCCAACCTCCCTCTCTCCCCACCATACCCACCTCTCTCTCCTTTCCCCAATACACACAGCACACTAAGCCCCTCTCCCAAATACACACAGCCCTCCACTTTCGATACACATAATAACCCCCCAGCACCCCCAAGACACATAACCCCCAACACTCCAAATACACGTAATAAACCCCCACACCCCAAAAAAACATAATAAACCTCAAATACACATAACCCCTACAAATACATATAACCCTTCCCAAATACACATAACCTCTCCCACCCCAAATACACATAATAACCCCCCCAAATACACATAACCCCCACCCCCCAAATACACATACCCTCCACCCCCAACAAAATACACATAACCCCCGCCAAATACACATAAACCTCCCTGGGGGAGACATCAGATCACGCGGGTGAATAAGGAATAGGGGTGGTGCTGTGTCAGTAGGCACCAGCCCAGTAACTGCCGGGCAGCCGAACCCCACCGCAGCTGCCGGGCAGATGTCTTGGCTCTCCCCCCGGTGTACCTGTTGGCCACAATACATTGTCCTATTCGCTACTGTACATGTGGCAAATGTATTGGACACCGCTATCCTAGAATAGCGTGACCCACCTTATACCATTCACATGAGTTTGCCGCAGGTGGTCAGATTAGTTTTGACTTCATACTTCTGAGGGGCAAACAAATATCTGAACTATGAACCCTCACAATCATGGATTGTTCAACATCATTTAATTCGTCTGATCGCAAATGTTACAAAGATATATTTGCTATTCTCGTGGATTATACCATATCCAGGATATCTGTTATTTTTAGTAAAGACCTTTGGTCTAAATGCTGACCCTCCTTTCACCTCTCAATGCTATTCAAAGGGGGAGGTGAATTCAGAAATGTGAGGTCCCCTTTGAGGATGACACCCAGGGCCTCTGGTAGATCTGGGTACTGTCATTAGAACTCTATAATATACACATATCATGTTAGTGGCCCATCAATGACAACCCCAGGTTAAGCTTTGGATACATTTACCTGTCGCCCTCATCTAAACATCTCCTTGTTTTATGGGCCAATAAATACCTAGGCTAGTTCCGATCCCAATAAAAACAATACATGTATTTTTAAACTATAATTTGTAACTCAAGTTAACCGTTTGTGTGCCAGATTATTAAAATACTGAATATTTTAATGGTAGTGTATTATCACGACACACTCTAAAACAATAAAACTGAACTCGATTGGGGCGCATGCGCGATGGTGAGGGGAACGGTTGTCTAATCGTATAGCTCCCACCCCCGCCAAAGCATTTTTTCAAATAAAGCCAACCAAAACTACTAAATCTACAGAAAAAGCAAGGGTACCGACGCCAGAATACACCGCGATGGCCCCGCCATCAACAAAAAAAAAGAACACAGGAGATCTGAGGAGGTATTTGAGCAGATCCTCATCCAGAGAAGGGAGGGCAGAAATGGCGCCCGGCTCGGCACCAGAATCGGGATCGGAAAGAGAAGAGGACCGAGAGGAGACACCAGAGCAACGGCCAGTGCGGCGGTGCGATTTCGATCGGCTGTACAAAGACATGAAGTCGTTGTTCAGGGCCGAGATCCAGGAACTCCGACAGGAGGTACAAGGACTGGGAACAAGAACTGGGGCCCTGGAGGACAAGATGGTGGCGGTCTCCTCCACAATTAAAAAATCTGATAAACGGGCTGCATACCTACAAAACCAGATCACAGAGCTGGCCGAGAGACAGGAGGATGCTGAGAATCGGGACCGGCGGAGCAACATTCGCATCCGAGGCATACCAGAGGAAATAACCGACATTGAAGATTTCCTCACAAGATGGATGACGGGCCTGCTCCCCGACACCCCGGCAGCTGAACTAATGTTAGACCGATGCCACAGGGCCCTACGGAGCAAACCGCTGGTGAATGCACAACCCAGGGATGTGATCGCCAGGTTACACTACTACCGCACTCGGCAGGCAGTCTTTATGAAAGCCCGGGGAGAGGAAGCCTGTAAATTCGAGGGCATCTCACTAGAACTTTATCAAGATCTGTCCGCCCTGACCTTGGCCAGACGCCTGAAGCTCCAGCCCATAACCCGCCTCCTCAGGGACAAAGCCATCCGATACAGGTGGACCTTTCCGTTCGGCTTACTAGTCATCAGGAACGGAAAGGCCACCTCAATGAAAAACCTGGAGGAGGGGGAGGAATTCCTGCGTAGGTTGGGAATTCCGACCGGAGAACCCAGGAGCCCCCGGGCGGAGAGAGAGCCGGACAATGAGTGGCAGCAGGCCGGCACATCCCGGAAAACTCGAGCCGCCAGTGAACCGGAGAAGGAGTGAAATAGCAAATAAAGAACGCAGAATGCTCAGCTCCAATAAAATGTTGTGTTTCCAGTTTTGGTTGCCTACAAGTTATGGCCTACAGTTGGGACTCTCAGGACTGCTAACAGTGTGAAGCGCTAAGTAGCGGAGTCGGCATAAGTGATGCCACAACTCCTCCTATCTAAGGCGGGATGCACAGATCTTATTCCACGGGTCCAGATCTAAACCTGCAAAAGAAAAGACTTACCAGAAATTCCGGCGATAATGGCTGCCCCGCAACCCGGAAGAGACGTGTGACACGCACCTAGGAAAGATGGAGGCATCGCGCCTCGTGGCGAGACACAAATAACCGTCACGGCCGGAAGAAGAAGAGCCCAGAGCGGGAAGACGTCCACTTCCGTCGACGTCCGGCGGTGAATGAGCCAAGACCGGAAGGACGTCACCGGATATGGCCGTGCGGCCATCTTGGTAGAGGCGCCTCAGTGGGAAAAGAGGAGCTACGTCACGAGACGGCGCCGGAACAGCCCAGAGACCAAAGATACCGGATGCCTGTGGCAGCATCTATGCAACAAGGCACTGCCCCACGGACAACTGAGCAGTGTCGCCCTGCCCGCAGACCCACCGGCCGCAGACCCCCCGCCGGAAGACACCCCGGCCCCGCATGCAGACATCCCCCCGAAGCACAAGGCCATTACCCACTCATAGCCTAGACAAGGGATTAGGATATGTTGAGGGAAGTCGGGGGAAAGGGGAATACCCCAGTGAGGCAAGGCAGAGAAGAGTAACACCACACAGCGGGCAGCAGTAACACCACGAATCATAGGGGAGCAGGGCCAAGTAGTCTTATGCTCCAAAGTGAGGGGCCAGTAAAGAAGGGGCCTGGAGAGAGCTAGCAAGTAAGAAAGGTCATAAAATACCGTGGGATAGATAATGGTCACAGGGCACAGAGACAGCACACGCCACATACAAGCTAAGCAAAGGGTAAAGCCCCCCACATAGATAGGGTACACATATACACCAATTCAGCTTGCAGTCCTGAAGACGCCGGACGTTCACATTGTTTATAACGAGTTACCATAAGTTTGGCTAAAATCTGATGGGGGGGGGGGGTGACCTCCTTCTTGCCGTCGCCATGAGTCTCCTCATGGATACCTGGGGGATAGACCCCAGGAGATCCATGCAAGACCCCGGTGGGCCGGGGAACACGGGTAAGGCTCAACCTCGCGCGATCGGAGGTGGGCCCGCCCGAACCGGAACCCCACGTGGGGCAGTTCAGGTGCCCAGGGGATCTCGATCCTCTGAGGTCGCCGAAAGTTATTCAAGTTTGTTTGTTGTCTCCCCAATGTCCCCATTGTGTTTACCCCAGTGTTTCTCCCCTGCGCAGATGAGCAGTATACAAAGCAGTTCACAAGATCACACTCTGAGGAAGTTCATGCCCCCACTAGAAAGAGGTAAAGCAGCAATTCCTATTGAAAACACCAATGGGTAAGGATTTTACAATATTATCCCACAACACAAAAGGTTTTAATAGCCCCCTGAAAAGAAAACTGGCATTCACAGACTACCGGAGGCAAGACCCCGATATAATACTACTCCATGAGACCCACTTCTCAAAGACCAGTTCCCCCAAGTTCCTAGATAGCAGATACAGAACGTGGCTCTCCGCAACAGCAAACGTAAAAAAAAGAGGGGTAGCAACCCTATTACATAATCGCCTGGCATTCAATGTCACGCTAACCAAAAAGGATAAGAATGGTCGCTTCCTGATAATAGTAGGCGAGATGGGAGGACAGCCCCTTACAATCGCTAATGTATACGCCCCCAACGAGGGAGCCGATACTTTCTTCACGAAATTCTTCACCATCCTCCATAGAGTGGCACAAGGCGGTATAGTTTTAGGGGGCGATTTCAACCTGACATTAGATCCCAAGGCCGATGGGTGCACACCCAAAGCACCGAAGCACACACAAAGTAGAGCAATCTGGAACCAAGGCCTTAAGACAAATAGGCTGGTAGATATATGACGGGAACAACACCCAGGAGCAAAAGAGTACACGTTCTACTCGCACCCCCATGACAGATACAGCAGGATAGACTACCTCTTTGTGTCTAACAGAATGGTTTCGCAGATCTCCCATACGGGCATCCATGATATTTCATGGTCAGATCATGCGCCAATTGAGCTGCGGTGCACAGACTTCAGACTAGATAGGCCAGGAGCGACATGGAAGCTTAATGAATGCTTGCTAAAAATCCCTGAAATTGAAACAGAAATAAGGGATAAAATCAGGGTCTATTTTGAGGAGAATGTCGGTAGCGTGACATCCCAATCCACCCTATGGGAGGCCCATAAGGCAACTCTCCGTGGAGAACTCATGGGGATAGCAAGTAGGCGGAAAAAAGCAAGAGAAAAGAAAAATTTGATCCTCCAATCCGAACTATCAGCCCTCTCCGCCCTACACAAAACTACCAAACAAGCGCAGACCTTACAGGCCTGGCGTGACACTAAAACTAAATTGCATCTGTTGATGTCCTCCCGAGCCGAAAAGGAGCTGACCTGGTCTAGGCGACAATTCTATGAGAAAGCGAACAAGCCAGATACCCCACTTGCCAATAAACTCAAAAATTGTAACCGTAACTTCCATATTCAGTCCATTCGTACCAAGAACGGTGACCTTACTTCTGATCCTAAACTAATTGTAGAGGAATTCAAACAGTACTATGAGACCCTGTACGACGGGGAGAAGGTCTCCCATTGTGAGAACACTCATAGGCAGCTGAGGACGTTTCTAACTGAGGCAAAACTACCCAGACTGGGCAGATTGGAAAGGGAGGCATTACAGGCAGACTTCTCAGGTGAGGAGATTTCAGAGGTAATAAAAGCACTAAAGCCAGCCAAAGCCCCGGGCCCGGATGGCTTCTCTAATTTGTATTATAAAAAATTCAGAAAAACCTTAGTACCTCACCTGGCCCGATTATTCAATTCATTTTTAGATGGTGCCCCTATTCCTAGCCAAATGCTCCAGGCGTCTATAACAGTGACCCCTAAACCAGGAAAGGACCCAGCAGACTGTAAAAGTTATCGGCCAATATCTCTTATCAATTCAGACACGAAAATCTTCTCCAAACTATTAGCCAACCGTCTGAATTCGGTCATGCCGAAGCTGGTCCACCCCGATCAAGTAGGATTTATATGCGGCAGGCAAGCTATGGACAATACCAGACGGATAATAGATTTAATTGATTTGGCACAGAAAAAACACATCCCGTCTATGGCATTAAGTTTAGACGCTGAAAAGGCCTTCGACCGCATTGATTGGCCCTACCTTACAGAGACGCTGCGAGTGTTTGGCATAGGGGGGAGAATGATGGGTGCTATTCTGGCTCTCTATAGGGATCCGAGGGCGAAGGTCAGACACCAGGGCTTCCCCTCGGCAGACTTTCCAATAAAGAGCGGCACCAGGCAGGGATGCCCCCTGTCCCCACTTATTTTTGCATTATGTATAGAACCCCTAGCGGCACATATCCGCAACTCTCCAGATATAACAGGTATACAGATAAAAGATCAGTCACATAAAGTGGCCCTGTATGCAGATGACATTATCCTAATGTTGTCCAAACCCCTTACCTCCCTGCCAAATGTCTTCAGCTTACTAGACGAATTTAATAAGATATCGGGGTTCAAAATCAATCAGACAAAATCAGAAGCATTAAACATCAACCTGCCAAAGGTCACCGAAAAATTAATAGAACTGAATTTTAAGTTCAAATGGCAAGCATCCTCCATTAAATATTTAGGTATCTATATCACCAAAGAATATTCAGCCCTATACAAAGCCAATTACCCCAGACTAATTAGGACTTTAAGGGAGGATCTTCGGATCTGGTCAGGCCACACAATCTCGTGGATCGGCAGGATCCAATGCCTTAAGATGAATCTCCTACCCCGAATCTTGTATCTGTTTCAGACCCTCCCGATACAAGTGATCAGGGATGACATCCTCCGCTTACAGTCCTCTATGGTGAAATTTGTCTGGGGTAATAAAAAACCACGAATAAAAAGTAGCATCCTCACGAGGCCAACAGTTAGAGGAGGATTGGGGGTACCTTGCTTGATATCATATTTCAAAGCGGCGCAATTAACCCAAATTATTCAGTGGCACATGCACCCAAGCCTACGCAGATGGGTGGAGCTGGAAAAAGCATGTTGTGATCCTGTAGAGATACAAGACCTAATTTGTCTACCCAAAAAGACATATCTGACAGTGAGTGAGCCGCTGGCCGCAGTGAATAGCTCGTTGGCGACCTGGGAGAACACCAAACACAAGTGTGCACTGACAACCCAGCACACACTAATGACCCCGATTATGGGGAACCCTGATTTCGCTCCGGGTCTGTTACGCAAGAACCTTGCAGTCTGGAAAGCAAAAGGTATCATCAGATTACTACACCTGGAGAGACAACAAAATATTAAATCATTCGAACAAATCCGAGCAGAAACAGAGATGCCCCACTCCGAATTTTTTAGATATCTCCAGGTGCGAGCATTTTACGCTAAAATCCCCAAACGCCCCAAACGCACAAATTTTGAGCAGCTGTGTTCCAGAGGCACGGACACCACGGGACTCACTTCTCGGATATACGGAGAGGTGGTCTGTCCTGGACGAGACGTAGACATTAAGTTAGCATACAGAACCAGATGGGAAACGGACTTAGGGGAGACATTAGAAGACAAGGACTGGTCCACTATAGTACTGGCAGCAGCGAAAAGCTCCATATGCACCACCTTGAAGGAGAATGCATATAAAGTCCTAATGAGGTGGTACCTCACCCCTACACGATTAGCAAAGTTTGTTAAAGGTTACCCCCCATTGTGCCCAAAACAATGTGGGGAACAGGCAGACTTGCTTCACATGCTGTGGGGTTGCCCCAAAGTGGCTCCTTTATGGGAGGAAATCCAAGATTGGCTAACGAGTATTCTCGGACAGTCGGTCCCCCTGGACCCTTGGCTGTTCCTGCTGGGCAGGCGCACTCGGGGAATAGGCAGACCGGCTCAAAAATTGATTGCACATTTTGCAACAGCCATGCGGTGCGAACTCGCAGCCTTGTGGAAGCTCCCAGACTTACCCACCATTCCGAAAATTCGAAACAGAATTTGGTACATTTGCCGGATGGAGCAGTTGACAAGTCTGGTCAACGACACCGGCACAAATTTCCTGAAAATCTGGACCAAGTGGCTAGACCACTCTGACATTCCAGGGGTGAGTGCCACCACCATCATGCCATAATACACCTAAATGCATTCTCCTACGATGTGCCAGTACAGACGGCAATAATAGGGGTACAGGTAGGGATGACATCCATGGATCTCCCGCAACTGAGAGCGGCTCCTAAGTAGGACAGAAAGAGGTGAGCCGGTGAACAGGCAGAAGACACTGAGCTCCCCCCCCCCTCCCACACCTTTCCTTTTGTATGTCGGTGTGACGTGTCTTGTATGTGAGTTGGTCTACCCAGTTTGTCTTTGTAAAACCGGAGGAAAGTGGGAACGAGAAAAGTTGGATGTTAGTACATTAAAAAACGACTTTGGGTTGGTAAACACTGTATGCAATGTACTGTTGTCCGACAATAAAAACCTTTTTGTGGAAAAAAAAAAAAAACTGAACTCGATTGGGATTGGGGTTGGGGGCTTCACAGAGGTTGGGGGGCCACGAGTCCGCTCAGAGGGAGCCACCATTTCAGTTAAATAAAAAAACTGACTGCTGCTTTAACATTGAGAAAAGCTATTGGGACTATTTCAGAAAGATTTACACACTATGCTTAGAAAGCAGAAAGGGAGAGAGGCTTCCTGAAAGACATTCATTTTTCTGCAGATAGGACGTGGCACTGTAAGTTTTTCTATAAAAGAGTAGTGGTGCTCTGAGGCTGTAAAATTTGCTGTATTTTACTCCCTAGTATTATCACACTTCGACAACTGGTTTGTAATAAGACCTCGCCAGTGCTGCCGGACGAGAGGATTGAAAGCCACTACTCTATACTGCACAGCACTCTTCTTATACTATACTGTATGTAGCATAGCCTCCGGCCGCTACCTCTTCCTTTGGTCCCTAACAGTATAAGTCCTGCTAGGGACAGGTACTGGAGGGGTTAATTCCTCATGAGGGCCTAGTTTGCTATTGTAGCCTTGGATACACTTACTGTATCCAAGGGCGGGCCTAGCAACAACCTGAGGGTGTAAGCCTAGGGGAGTATACTGGCTGGGTCACATGAGGTTTATGTGACGCCTGTCAGTATCAGACCTGCCTTGTTATGGGGCAGGGTTACAAGCCCAACCCCCCAGGGTATATATTGGCACTCTCCCAGAAATCAGTGTGTCTCTTCCCTCCCCCTGTGGAGTGGACAACAACTACCCTGTAGGAGGAGCACCAGAAAGAAACCTAGATGGGCCTTAAGGTAATCTTCCAGGGAATGTGGACTACTGTGAGTTCTGGAATATACAATAAACATCCGTTGAACCATCTAAGTGTGTGAGTCACTGGCTTGGGATAAGAGAAGTGTCAGCATGGAGCATCCTGCAGATCCAAGGATCCTCGCTGACTGGTGGCGCTGCCAACAGAGAATAAGCACCCTGAAAGCCTGTCCTGATTCTCCCCACACCATCGCGGAGCAACTCAGAGCCCTCCTGTTGCCTCAAAGGTATGCGCAGCACTAGGAAACCTACAGGTAGCGACCCAATCTCACAGAGGGTGGGGGTAAAGGTGCTACATGTATATGAAAACAATCCAGATTTTTCATGGTGTAATCAGGGATTCAAACTGATGAGTCCCCTTGGGTAACAAAGATCTTAACATTAATACTGTATGTAGGCACATACTTCTTCGGGAACACTCCTGGTGATCACAGTGTTGAGCAGAGCAATGCAGATGTTCATTTTTGTTTTCTTATCCAATGTATGATTTGGGGTTTTGCGTTCTGGTAACGTGTAGTCTGTTAAAATCATATTTTTTAGATTGAGACACAAAGCACCTTTTCATTTTTCACATTCTTACAGGAGGGGCTGTCAACCTACTTGCAAACCAGTTCCAGCTGCCACGCTGCGCGGTTTCCAGGAATATGAGTTTATTACCTTTGTAAATCCTGTGAAGGTTTTAGAAAATGTGTTACGTGCCACGAAAATCCTTTGGTTACTTGTCTCCCCATGGAACACTAATGTAATAGTACAAAACTGGTCAGCCCGATCCAAAAACATACAGGCATTTTAACACTTGTGTGTAGGGATCACATAATTCCTTATTTTATTATATCTAATCCCATGGTGTCATTTATATGTTCATTGGTTTAATTTAAGGAGTCAGTCAGGGGTTTACAGCAACAGTTGATGCCTGTGGAAAAAGCTCTGAATCTTTGCACAAATATAGGCATGCAGTGTATATGTCTATCCCCCCTGAGACCCCTAAACATCGGCCTACCATGGTGAGTACAGAATAATACAACACAATTGCTTTTAATTTGGGTTTCCAGTGCTGGTACCATTGCTCTTTTGGGATTTTTTTTTCTTCTTTTCATCCTGATATTGTTTTAACGAACACGGAATAACATACCCCATTAAAGGGTGTAGCCCGTTCTCAAGGCCTCTGTGTACAGTATATGTATAAAATAACTGGCGCTCCAACACATACCACGAGTTTTTATTTAGTCCATCGACATTTTCGTCTTTATCATAGACCTATATCTGTAATAAGGATGAAAATGCTGATCAACGAAATGAGACCCGTTGCATACACCCGCGCGTCAGCTTAATCATTTGAAATGTCCCTCGCTCAGTATACCAGGGCATGTTACTTAATAGTTGTCAGTTGTGAATTCTTACTTCTCACTCTTTTCTAAAGTTCTTCCGTCCTCCCACAATTCCCTCTTATAGATTGTAAGACTTGAAGTAGCCAAACTCTGCATTGCTATGTTTTATAACCACATTGTCTGGCCATGTAATTGTTTCTTGATTGCTAGAAACACTTAAGGAGCACGCAGGTGATGAAAATGGTGTACATGAGCATGAAGCAGTTGCACAGATTCATTCCAGCTCACCCCAAGAAACACAAGATAGATTGACAAACATTTCACCAGATGACACGCTTGATTATCTGTAATCAGCAATAAGTAGAAAGGCTGAATTAATGAAAATGTGCTTTTTCACCGTACATTACGGCATTGCGGATTTCACCTCCAAGTGTATAATAGATCTGAATTTGAGATTTTAAGCTTTATTCAAAGCAATTTATCCATACATCCTATTTGAAATAAAAGATTTCACCGTCACTCACCCTGGCCGTGACAGACTTGCTTGTTACAGTATGATAACGAAGGAACAATCCGTTTAGTTTCTTGGGATAAGTTGCACTTCGCTTAGTAGAATTGCCTGACCAGGGAGGCTGCTAGGGAGCTGCCCTCTCCTAATTACCCAGGCTAGGCCAGGTCCCCAGAGGCTGCTGCGGCGCTCGCTACTGCGGCGCTCGCTACTGCGTGCGTGCCACACACCACAGCCCAGCCCTCTATGGGGCAGGCCCCAGTGGCTGTGTGTGTGGGCGCCCAAAGCGCAATGATGCGTCCGCTGGCAGGGAAGACAAGAATTTTGTCTTTTCTTGCCGTGAAGTGATCACGTGGTGTGCGAGCAGCCAATGGCAGGGCAGATCGTGTAGACCAATAGGAGTGCAGGTATTGTAGACAATCATGGCCGCACTCCTCCCTGTTATGGCCACGCCCCCTGTGAATCCAATCGCTCCACAATAGACCACCAGGCGCGCGTGCAGCAGTGACCACTGGGGCCGTAACCTTAAGCTAGGAGGCTGCGGTCCCAGCCTCAAATACACAAAGCTCTGTTAAGTCAAATATGCCTAACCGCGTATCTTTAAAGGCTAATAACGTAAAGCTAAGTCACATAATGCCTAACCGCGCAAAGTTAAATCATGTTTTCTCCCGTAAAGCGCATGGTGTTAACTATAATGGCTGGCCGGGATAATTACATCCAAATGAGGTGTTACAACAACAGCACAAATCCCATAAAGTCCGTTAAGGTTAACACGGGGACGTAACATTATCTACAGTAAGTTAGGTCACACCGAGACTTGGCATTACTCACATGCAGACAATGAAATGGGGATTTTACAGGGGCTGGATGAGTTAACAAACAAAATTATTTCCAGCGTTATTTCATTCTCAATGTCAGATAAACACCTTTTTCAGGTCTAAATGAGAGTGACGCCAAGACATACTCAACACCGCATTATTGGAAGAAAATTCAAGGTTATGCTTCAATAACGTGACATTAAGCCTGGAGATGTAGCGGGCATTATTGCACAGGGGCTGGCAAATGTTATATATGTAGCCCTTGTACCCCCTGGTACGGAACTACCCGTGCTACTTTCACCTGTGTGGATACCAGGAGGCCTGAGTCTCCACCACTGGGAGCCAGGGATACACTTATTACACTTATCTCACGGTGCAGCGCCTCCACCGATAAGGGATCCCAGCGTAGTGGGAGTTGTCCCTCACCGGAACCAACATACACAATAATTACACACGATGGTATATGAACAGTATTTACTAAACACATATAATTTGCATGTACCATATCATAACACAGCCACAGAATATGACCCAATAATGGCACCGTCCAGGTGAATGTTCCCAAAGCACTGAATGTCTGAAAGCACTAGCAGATTATCACCCCACAATAACACCTACCTGTTGAGAACCCCAAAGTACTGGAGTGCCTGGGCACTTAACCCCTGAGTGTTCACCAGCAAGTTCTTCCCCAAAGTGTGTGAGTGTGGGATAGCGCGCTTCTCTGTGTGTTGGAGCCCGTTGGTGCACTTGTTAATACCTCCCTGGTCTCAGTCCAGACCTGGACAACAGCAGCAATCTGCAGATCAGCGACGTGGTTCCGCGGCGCGGTCTGATGCTCCTCTCTTGGATGGATCCTCAGGCGGATGCCTCTGGAGGGGTCTCCCGACTGGAGTGTATCCCTATAAATAGTCTATCAAGGAGTCTGGGTACGCTCCTCTGCAACAACTTCCCTCCGGCAATGTCCTGCAGCATCTCTCTCACTATTTCTACAGTGAAAAGGGCCCCTAACTGAGGTCTTTCCCTATAGCACTCACATATCAGTTCCTCTACTGTGGCTCAGGGGACGGGACCTTGGGGGCAATTCTGGCCTAGCCCCACGGAGCACAGATCCTTGGACCCTACCTGCTCCCTCTCTGTCCAGATCTTCACGGACCTCTGTACTCCCAGCATGCAATATGTCTCCCTCTTCCCCTTCCAGGGGAAACAGCAGTCTCATTGGCCATCGTGGGTCACATGGTGCCATCTCCCTATGCAGCATGGGAGTTGTAGTTCCCCACAGAGCCCTTTTCTATTGCAGCCACGTGCGCCAACATTACTGCGCATACGCAACTGTCATGGCTCCACGAATCTCTCTGCACATGCGCGAACCTCCGCGAGTGCGCGCGCACGCAACCTAACATGGCGGCGCCCTGCAGAGGCAGCCGCCGGAGCCTCTGGCGATGCGCTCACCCCAGCAGCAGCCCCACGCCTCCTGCATCACCCCCTATGTCAGCAGAGGTAAGGGGAATACACAATTACACCTGGGGACCAGAGGGGACCTGGCTACATATACATGCACCATACACACACACAGACACACACACACCAGATACACGCACCATACACAGACTCACACACACCAGATACACGCACCATACACACACCAGATACACGCACCATACACAGACGCACACACCAGATACACGCACCATACACACAGACACACACACGCCAGATACACGCACCATACACAGATGCACACACCAGATACACGCACCATTAACAGACGTACACACATCAGATACACGCACCATACACACAGACACACACCAGATACACGCACCCTACACAGACGCACACACCAGATACACACACATACACACACACACCATTCACAGACACACTCACACCAGATACACGCACCATACATAGACGCACACTCACCAGCATTTAAATTCAATGCTATTTTTTTCCCATGAAAGCAGAGCAAAGTGGCGTGGAACACAGCAAAATGGAAAAAACGAGAACTGGAAGCAGGATCAACAGTGAATAAAATGTATTAACACATGGTGCCCGTACAGAAACTGAAGAAAAAACTCTCCCGCATTTCCCGCCGTCCCTGGCGCTTTTTTCAACACTCGAAAACTTCTGAGTTGCTGTGCATCATACACAGCTGCACGCACACCAGATACACATGTAGCCCCCTGCTATATTTATCTGACCTAGCATTGTAAATCCTGGTAATAGCAGGCAGAGCTAGTGCTAATCCCCTCACATGGCCTAGCATGTGAGTCAGACTTCCCCAAAGTTACAATGATACAGTTTGCAGGTAGTTTGCAGCAGTTGGATTCATGTGCCAGGGGAGGGGGCTTGCTCTTGTGGAGGCTGCCCAGTTTATGGGGCAGAGGAATTAGCCACCCCATGGTATAAAAAGGACTCTTGTTCAGTTCTGCTTCTTAGGGAGTGTGAGTTCTGGCTGTTCTGCCTTACCTCTTAGGAGGTAAGGATGTGTTCTGTTCCATTTATGTGCTAGCCATGGGCTAGGATTGAGAAATATGTCCAGACTACCTGAGGGCCTACAGCTCCTGGTATGCATAGTCATAGGAAGACAGTCTATACTAGGGATCCTGCGAGCTAGGCTCTCGCCCTAGAAAGTCCCAAAGAACCCGAGGGTTCTGCCTACTCTGGTTTAAGTAGGGCCTGAAGATGTTGCCTTTTGCAAGAGAAGGACTACAGATGACCTGTACTATGTAATGCTGTGAGTACAACCAATAAATCCCTTTTGCACTGTTACTGGCATTACCCATCTTACCCAACCCCAAGTTCCTTCCATTGCGGAGGCTCAGGCTCCTGGAATACCTACATGTGAGCACCACTAACACCTAACTACATGAGGAATATCAGCTATCTCCTGTCGGGGGAGAGATGAATAGGGGTTTTACACACACATCATACACAGATGCATACACAATCATACACAGGCGCACGCACACCAGATACATGCATCATACATAAAGACGCACGCACACAAGATACACGGATCACACACACAGATTCACGCATACCAGATACACACATAATACAGACGCACGCACTCCAGATACACACCCCATACATAGACGCACACACAGGATGAAACGCGTTGGGTTGTTTTTTATTGGACTTTGCCCTGCAGCTACATGATGGCGTGATGCTGCAATTAGGTCCTCCCCCCCAATGCTGTAGGAGATCCTGTACCAGGATGTGCTGTGGAGGTGGTCCTACAGATCACTCTGCAACTATCAGCTGTGCCCCTGTGTTTGCTACTGAGCTTTTTCTAAATCTGCTCCAGCTGCACATCAAGGACTCTGCTACCGGCGTGCTGTGCTGACTGCCATCTGTATGAGGTTATACAAACTGCATTTTAAACTACTATACAGCTCAGCCCCCTTATAACGTTGTGCTTGGGGTCCAAAGAATCACATTGCGCTATAAGTGGATCGCGTTAGAAATAATGTACAATTGTATGCATTGTATAATAAAGTATTTAAGATACCAATAATCGTGTTGTAAAGTATTCATAAATGCCAAAATTTTGAGCCACCCTTGCATTACGTTATAAGCGGAACGCGTTGTAACGGGGTTGAGCTGTACTTGTGAGTGAGCATTTTTATGGCTTTCTCCAAAACTACCATTGTAATAAATTGAAATACATTATGGGGCATGAGCTTCTGTTGTATATATGCAGTGTTCAACAATTATATATATTTACACGCCCGGGGCGTGTGGATTTAACTCCCGGGCGAGTAAATATTGGCCCAAGCAGCACACGTGTATTTTTTAAATTTCCCGCGCTCGAGCTGCTGTTTTTCCCGCGCTGGAGAAGAAAAAAAAAGCCGGAGGCGGGCTCATGTTGTTGGGGGAGATTACCCCGCCTCTGGCTCTCTCAGCAACTTTCCCTCCTCAGCGCTTCCACTCCTCCCCCTTCCGGCAGCCAGCCCCTTCCACGCCTCAGGCCCCTCACCTGTCACCCCCCCACCCCCCCTTTCAACCCCCTCACACCTTTCAGTCACCCCACCACTCTGTCACCCTCACCCCCCCCCGTCCCCCCATCTGTCCATCACCCCCCCGTTCCCATCGGTCCGCGGTCCCCCCCCCCCTAGAAGGGACCCTCCCCCTCCACCGCCCCCCTCCTCGCCTCTTATCCCTCCCCCACCCCCATCTCCTCTTCCCTCCCCCTATTCCGACGCCTCCTTCTTTTCCCTCCACGGCCTCACGATGAACCTAAAAACCTACCCCCTCTGCTCCACGGCCCCATCTCTCCCGCCCTCCTATTCCCCCGCCCCCCCCCCTCCCCCACACGTCCCTCTCCCTTCTCTCAACGAGGGGAAAATCCCCTAACCCAACTAGCCTCTCCTGCTCTAAGGATAGGGAATCCCTAACCCGGTGCCTCTCCCCTGCTCTAAGCAGGGGAATCTACTTACCGTGCCTGTCTCCATTCTATCAGTGATACTTCGCATCTCCTCTGGAGGGGGCGTCGGCCCCTGCAAGGCCCTCCTGCCGTGCTGAGGCCCCGGCTGTCATGTGCGTCCCCCCTGCCTTCCAGAGGCCCTCCTGCGTGCGGAGGCCCCCTGCTGCCATGCGCTCCCCCTGCCTTGCGGTGAGTTGTTATATGTGTGTGAGTGACCGACTGTGTGTGTGTGAGTGTGAGTTTTTGGGTCTGAGTGGGTGTCTGTGTGTCTTGAGTGTGTCATCCTCTCTCGCCTCCCCTTTGTCACCCTCTCCCTGTGTCACCCTCCCTCCTCTGTGTCACACCCTCTCCCTGTGTGTCCCCCTCCCCTGTGTCACCCTCTCCCTGTGGTCAGTGTCACCCTTCCTCCCTCTCCCTGTGTCACCAAAAACCCTCTCCCTTTGTCCCCTCCCTCCTCCCCTGTGTCAACACCCTCTCCCCTCGTCCCTGTGTCACCCCTCCCTCTTCCTGTGCTCACCCTCTTCCCTCTCCTGTGGTCACCCTCGTCACCTCTCCCTGGTGCTCAGTGGTCCACCCAACCTCCCCCCCATGTCAACCCATCCACCCCTCCCTCTCCCTTGTCACCCTCCCCTCTCCCCTGTGTCACCACTCTCTCGTGTGGTGTGTTGGATGTAGTGGGTGTGTGTGGTGTTGTGTGGTGGTGTGTGTGTTTTTGTGTGTGTGTGCTGTGTGGTGTGTGTGTGTGTGTGTGTGTGTGTGTGTTGCTGTGTGTGTCCGCCTGATGCGTGGTTGTGGTGTGTGTGTGGTGTGTGTGTGTGTTTGTCTGACGTGAGAGTGGGTGTCTGTGTGTCTGTGAGTGTGTCCACCTCTCTCCCTGTGTCAATACCGCCCTCGTCTGTGTCACCCTCCTCCCTCCCTGTGTCTACCCCCTCTCTCCCTCTCCCTGTGTCCCCCTCTCCCTGTGTCACCCTCTCCCTTTCTCCCTGTGTCACCCTCCCTTGTGTCGCCCTCTCTCCCTCTCCCTGTGTCACCACACCCTCGCTCCCCTGTTTCACCTCCCTCTCCCTGTGTCACCCTCTCCCCTTCCCGTGTCACCTCTTCCCTCTCTTCTCCCTCTCCCTGTGCACCTCTCCTCTCTCCTTCTCTCGCTCCCTCTTCCCTGTGGTCACTCTCAGTTCACCCTCCCCGCTCCCTGTGTCAACCCGCTCCCTCTTCCCCCCCCCCCCCCCCTTGGTGGGTCCCCTCCTCCCCTCTCCCTGTGTCACCCTCTCCCTCTCCCTGTGTCACCCTCTCCCCTCTCCTGTGTCCCCCACCGCTCCCCCTCTCCCTGTGTTATTTTACCCTCTCGGTGTCACCCTGTCCCCGTGTCCGACCCGCTCACTCTCACTCTTCCCTGTGTTGTCATACCCTCCGCCCTCTCCCTGTCAAATCACCCCAAGCCCTCCCCCCCAGCTCCCTGTTTCCCCCTCTCCCTCCATCTCTTCATCGCCTGTCCCCCTCCCCCTTCCCTGTCCCCCTCCCTCTCCCTTTTTCACCCCTCCCTCTCACCTGTTTCCCCCCCCCCCCTCTCCCTGTTTCCCCCCTCTCCCTGGTCACCCCTCACCTTCTTCCCTCTTTCCCCCTCCCTCTCCCTGTTCCCCCTCCCCCGCTCCCTCTCACCTTTTTTCCCGCTCCCTCCCTGTTCACCGCCCGGCCCTCATTTTTCCTCTCTCTAATCCCTTTTTTCCCCTCGTCTCGTCTCCCGTTTTCCCAACCCTCTCCCCTGTGTCACCACCTCCCTCTCCCTGTGTCACCCTCCCTCTCCTGTGTCCACCCTCTCCCTCTCTCCTGTGTCACCCTCTCCCTCTCCCTCTCACTCACCCTCTCCCTGGTGTCAAACCCTCACCCTCTCCTACCCTGTGTCCACCCTCTCCCTCTCCCCCGTGTGTCAACCTCTCTCTTTCCCTCTCCCTTTGTCACCCTCTCCCTGTGTCCCCCTCTTCTCTCCCGTCCCTGTGTCAGTTCACCCTCCTCCCACCCGCATCCTGTGTCACCCTCATGCCCCCTCTCTCTCGCTGTGTCGACCACCCCTCACCTTTTTCCCCCTCTTCACCCTCATTCTCTGACGTCCCTTTCTCTCCCTCACTCGACCACCAAACCCCTTCCCCATCCACTCCCGCTCCTCCCTGTCCCCCCTCCGCTCGCTCCGCACCCCCTCTCTCCTGTCCCCCCCCCTCCCGCTCCCTTTCCCCCCCTCACCCTGCCCCCCTCTCCCTTCCCGCCCCTCTTCTCCCTGCTCCCTGTGGTCACCCTCCTTCTCCTGGTCACCACAGCCCTCTCCCTCTCCTGTGGTCACCCTCTCCCGTGTCAACCCTCATCCCCTGTGTCAACCCTCTCCCTTGTCATGACCCTCCCCCCCTCCTCCCCTGTGTCACCGCTCTCCCTCCCTGTGTCACCCTCGGTCCCCTCTCTTCTCCCTGTGTCATTTTCTCCTCTCACCCACCCTCTCCATGTGTCACACCCTCTCCCTGTGTCACCTCGTCCCGCTCCTGGTGTCGACCCTCCCTCTCCCTCTCCGTGTCCACCCTCCTCGTGTGTGACTCCACCCTCTACTCATCTCCCTGTGTCAACCCACCCTCTCCCTGTGTTCCACCCTCTCCCTGTGTCGCCCTCTCTCTGTCACCTCTCCCTCTCTCTGTCACCCTCTCTCTGTCAACCTCTCCCCTCCCCTCTCTTCCCTCTCTCTGTCCACCCCTCTCCCTCTCTGGCTCTGCTTTCGCACTCTATCTTCGCTCTCCTGTCGTACTCTCCATCTTCTTCTTCGTTCTCTGTCGCACTCTCTCCTTTTTGTCTCTCATTCTCCTCAGTGTGTGTCTCGCATTCTCTTCTCTCGCTTTCCCTGTTGTCTCCCTTTCTCTCTGTGTTGTGTGTGTGTTTGTTTGTGTGTGTGTGTGTGTGTGTGTGTGTGTGTGTGTGGTGTGTGGTGTGGTGTGTGTGTGTGTGTGTGTGTGTGCCGCTCTCTGTGTGTGTGTGCCGCTCTCTGTGTGTGTGTGTGTGTGTGTGTGTGTGTCTGTCTGTCTGTGTGTCTGTCTGTGTCTCTCTGTCTCTCTCTGTGAAGCGCCTACGTCCAGACACTGGTTAAGGGGTTCAGGAAGCTAGTCATTCACATCTGGCTTTTATTTCTATATCCCGACATTGACACACCACACACACACACACACGAACTAATTGTATGTATAATGTAATACAATAATACATTTATGGTCAAAACGAATGTTGTTCTGACTATGAAGTTATTAAATTTATTTTATTTATATATTTTATTTTAAAGCGGGGGGTTGGGGCCGGACAGGGGTGGAGTTGGGGGCGGGACGAGGGTGGAGTTTGGGGGCGGGACTAGGTTGGAGTAATTTTTTGGTTGGGCGAGTAGATTTTTGGGTGATTTGTCGAACACTGTATATATGTATGTAGCCATATGCGAAAGGGGAAAACCGATAACATATATACGTAGATGTTTGTACCTTGAAACAGGTGTATATATAGAATATTCCACGGAGTGCCAGGAGGAAATATTCTCTCGCGTTCCCAAGGAGAGAAAAAGGGAATGAAAAACAGGGTCCAAGAGAATTCCTTGAAGGCTCGAATATCCTCAATAATAGGATGCAAAAGTAATTACAGGCATACCCCGCATTAGCGTACGCAATGGGACCGGAGCATGTATGTAAAGTGAAAATGTACTTAAAGTGAAGCACTCCCTTTTCCCACTTTATAGATGCATGTACTGTACTGCATCGTCATATCCTGCATAACTGAATGTAAATAACACATGTGTAACATGCTCTATAGTTTCCTCCCCGCTTGCGCACAGCTCGGTATAACAGGTAGGGAGCCCGGTATTGCTGTTCATACTTGCTGACGAGTGCGCATGCATGTGAGCGCCATTGCCTATTGGGCCGGGTCGTGCTGTGTGACTTCTTCGGCTGTGTACTTAACGTGAGTTCCTTAAAGCAGGTATGCCTTAAGGTGCTAATACGATAAGGGTTAAGGATATTTATACAGCTATCCTATTTGCAGCCAGGATATGCAGATTATTGATTACAATCTGATTTACAATGCATTCTAAAGTCATACTAAGTGGTATGAACAAGTGGAGCACGCTTTGAAGTGTTCCCTTGATAAATAGTGCAAGCCTGGTATTTACACACCGTTTTCATTTGCTGCATGGATGTGCTGACTACTGAGTTTAACCTGATTTATAAATGCATTTCAAACATTAACATCTGTAGCTTCCAATGGTAGCACATATATGCTGACTACCAATCATGGTTCCTTTTAACTGTGTATGTTGCCCCCATTTATGACTTTAATACTTGATGAGAAGCAGGTTTTGTGACCTAATAGGAACCCTGTGTTGTTATAAGCTAGTGACAGATTTAATACTTTCCACCTTTGGTAATCACAGTACTGATACTCATGATCACTACAGTACATCCAGTCCTGTGATCACCATTATTACCCCCTATACATGGGACTATAGGTGTAGTACCAATATGTGCAGTATATTTCACATTTTGTGCGGATTACAATCTATCACCAATAACATATTTGAGATATATATATATATTTATATACGACACAAAATATACCGCAGGTATGGTGTAAGTCTGCCCTGGTTGGTGTAATCAAGGCCGGGGCTTTAGTCTCCAGTCCCCAGGGATGTAGGAGGAGGTGGACGCTTCGGCCTTATAGGGGACCTCTGAGGAGGTTCCCAGGGTGGATGCTGCCAGATAGCGGTACTCCCCCTCAGGGTAATATGAGTGGGCAAGCCTGCATGCAGAGCCTCCGTAGATCTAGGGCCTGAGGATCACTTCCTCGCATATTTCTTGGCTCGTGGGCCAGTATTAAGGGGCATTCCAATGGAATGTGGTCATATATCTCTTTGGCCTATGACCATGAATACCTCAAAAGGATTTGGGGGAGCACATGGTTGGAACAGGCAGTGTTCTGACTGGTAATGCTTTTTTAAGATGAAGCAGTTTATAGCCTGAGCAGGGAAGTGCTCAGGTGTCTAATTACTACTTGGAAGGATAGGCAACACATGTTGTGTGTTGGTGGGAAGGTGAATAGAATAAAGGTATTAGAACTTCACGGCCTTGTGTAAGCCCAGTCCGCATCAGAGTTTCTTTGGGATCCCGTGTGCTTTCTATGAGGCTTTTCTTTCTTGGATGCGAGTTCTTCTTCTTGGATGGTGTGGGCCACTTGCTTTCGGTTGGTTCACATTGCCGCTCCAGGGGATTTCCTCTCGTATAAACAGAAAGGAGGGATAGTTGTTTACACATAGTACTTATATACAACGTCAATGAAAGGGGGGGGGGTGGTGGTGTGTTTATGGACCACCAAAAATTATATACTATTCTATTATAATCTGCCACTCACACGCACGGACTAGTGTGAGTTATCCTATTTTGGTATCTATTCTTATGGGGTGTTGCCCCAATCAATATCATGTGTGATAAAGGGTGGGGTATAGGGGTATTGTGGTAACTAATACAATACTCACACGGGCCATGTTGAGTACACACTCCTGGTCGGGATCTGCTCTCTTTCGTCGTCTGTTTCCAGTTGTAACTGATGGTGAAGATGGGTTAACATATTAAAGACCCCAATGTCTGTAGGTAAAAACTAACTTTTTAAAAACATGAAAAATAAAATAAAAAACAAACACAGAAACAAACTATTCTGTGGAGGTAAAGCAAGGGGTAGACAGTAATGGTGTATAGTTGTAGGGGTTTCCTCTTTTCCCGTCCGGATGGGTAGCTGCAACTACCACCCCGCCTCCTTCTGTAAATGTGCTATAAAAAAAAACTGTTCCAGGTAAAGAGCACACCGCTTTTCGTCAAGTACTACTGGCTTCCTCAGGCTCTGGAATGTGGTCCTCTTATTCCCAGCCTCTTTATTTTTCCGGGTTAAGAAGCCAATCCAGATCGTTCTATTGATCCGATTTTCCGTTCTCTAATTTCTTTCTCTCTAATGCGACGGGACCGTGGCCCGTCCCTTGTATGTGCGCGCGCATCCCATCTTCTACTGGGTCGCGTTTTGTGTATAGTCTGCTCACTAATAAAGTTTTTTCGTGTTTTAAGGTTGCGGTGCTTCTAGGTTTAGCCATGCAAATCGTGAGTGTCATGTGTATGTTCAATTTTGTTTCAATAAGTTCCGAATTGTTAAAAAAGGGAGAAAGTGCTGCGCAGTTTTCCCCTCGTATATCACTGCGTGATTGTATGTTCTTTTTGAAGTCTCTGGTACTCGCTATGCTGAGGGCTGAAAAAATGCCATAAAAAAAATATATAATCGTGTATGGTATTGAATATACCTAAGGTTGCTGCTACACTAATGGGTATATTACTTAGCTGTGCCAAAATTCTCTCAGTGTGTAACCTAATAAAATTATATTATCTATATATGTAAGTTATGTTTCTTTGTTTTTGTGTTTACCATATGTGTTTATAAAGTGATTAAACGGTGATCTATCTCTCAATTCTACTAAAAACGGTACTAAAACCAACTTAAAATTATTTTAAAATGGTGTGGCTCAAAAAATAAATGAGAGATATAAATTCAATCTTGTGTTTATTGGAGAATTAATTTATGAATAGTGGTATGTTCTACATAATGTGAGTTACTGAAGGAGTGGAGAAGTATAAATCTAGTCCCTTGTGTTGATAAAAAGGTGATCAAATGATTTAGAGTTGGCAAAGTTTAATGTAATTAAAATTAGGTTAATGGTCGGTTATAAATTAATGGTGAGGTAGTTTTGTAATAATTTGCACTATCTTATATCAGTTACTTCAAAAAGTATATTATAAAAAATAATGTTATTTTACTAAAAGTGGAATGTTTAAATATTTAAGTGGCAGAGTAATTAAGGTTACTATTTGTGGATTAGTTTAAATTACCTGTAATGGAATTAAATTAAGTTGGGGAAAAAAAAAAATGTTATAGGGATAATAAAATGATGATATTCAAAAATCGTAGTGTAACACTTCTAACTTAATTATCCTCATGTTGGGTAAGTATTACAGGTAGATTATACCATGTTCTAGAGTGTATCTCACCAAGTTTAAATCACACTGCTGAGTAAGGTTAGGTGGAATTGAATGAGCTGAAAGGCAAAGTAAAAAGGTCCATGTAAATATAAAAATACAATACCATACCTAAAACAAATCCCTACTTAAATAAAAATGATCTGGAGAAAGTTCTCTATCCCTGATAAATCGGACAAATTAGATTTAAAAATGGTATTCATAGGATAAAAAATGATGTTCTAACCTAACTAACTAAACTACTAACTAAAAAAACTAATCTAAACTACTAACTAAACTATACGGTTTAAAAAACAAAAGGCGGTCGTGAATAATGCAGTTCCCAATCCTAAATAGCGTATGAGTTTCAAAGCCTTGAGCGATATATCTTTTTGTTTGGAGGAAAAAGGCAAATTTAATGATTGCATGGATTAAAGCATAAATGTATGCCATGAATGGAGTCTGCTGGCCCGTGCCTGTGTTACATAAAAGCCCCCGATCTATGTCTATGTTGAGTCCCTCTGGGTATTAGTGGTCTTTAATTTATATATCCATAGGTTTCTCGGTGTCTTAGCTCTTTACGCAGGGCATCCCCACCTCTCCAATTGGCCGTCTAACCCCTCTATTCCCTTATACTGGCACCCGACACCTTTATCGAGCAATACCAGTATGTCCTGGCAGATCCTGGAATGCGCCGCTCCTCACCTCTGACCAAAGCCGTTGCGTTGCCTTCCCAGCCTGGGTTCAGCCGGCTGATGGGCGGCTGAGGCTTTAAAAAGGATAATGCTTAGTATTTAATAGGCTGCAAATGCTCGCGTGTCTACCCAGATTGCATAATTCATGAATGTAAGCAGTAATATATAATACTGTGCAGTATTGCAGCCATCGGTAAATAAAATGCTTCATTTCCCGTGCCCTGAAATAACCCGCAATGCAACTCGGCAGAAAACGTCACAAACCTCAGACCCCTGGGTATATCCTCACACCAATCTCTCCCAGCCTCCGTGACCCCCCCCCCTCACCCCACGCGTGCCTCTCCCTGCTCTAAGCAGGGGAAATCCCCTAACCAGTGCCTCTCCCTGCTCTAAGCAGGGGAAATCCCCTAACCCGGTGCTACTCCCTTCTCGGTCTAAGCAGGGGAAATCCCCTACCGGCCCTTCTCCATTCTATCAGGGAATACGTCGGCGTCCGCCTCTGGAGGGGACGCTGCCCCTTGCACATGCCCTCCTGCCGTGCTGAGGCCCCCGCTGCCATGTGCGACCCCCTGCCTTGCGGGTGAGTGTTTGTGTGTGTGAGTGACAGACTGTGTGTGTGTGTGAGTGACAGACTGTATGTGTGAGTTTGTCTGAGTGAGACTGGGTGTCTGTTGCCCCCCCTCCTATCGGGCCATCCGCCACCCCCTCCCTCACCCCAAACTCTCCCAGCCTCCGTGACCCCCCCCCCTCACCCCAATCTCTCCCGGCCACTGAGCTGAGGCTGCTGCCGCCGCCCCCATGTCCCAGCGGTGACCCGCAGCGACAGCCGCCGAGGGAGACACCCAGCCTGCCCTCAGCCTCTTCTCCCTCTCTCCGTGGGATATGGCGCTCTCTGGGGGAGACCACAGCGATCCCAAGGTGTGTAGAGGGGGAGGGAGAGTGTGTGTGTGTGTGTGTAGGGGGGAGAGAGAGAGAGTGCATGGGAGAGTGTGTGTGTGTGTGCGTGCGTGCGTGCGTGTGTGTGTGTGTGCGCGTGTGTGTGTGTGTGTAGGATACCAGAAGTGTCACATCACCCCCCCCAATCACTCCAATCACCCCCCCCCAATCACCCCCACCATCATCCCAATGTCTGTGAGTGTGGGAGGGTGTGTGGGTGTGTGTGGGTGTGTGTCTGAGTGGGTGTGGGTGAGTGTGTGTTTGTGTGTCTGTGTTTGTCTGTGTGTGTGTCTGTGAGTGTCTGTGTGTGTGAGTGTCTGTGTGTGTGAGTGTCTGTGTGTGTAAGTGTCTGTGTGTGTGAGTGTCTGTGTGAGTGTCTGTGAGTGAGTGTCTGTGAGTGTGTGTGTGTGTCTGAGTGTGTGTGTGTCTGAGTGTGTGTGTCTGAGTGTGTGTCTGTGAGTGTGTCACCCTCTCCCTGTGTCACCCTCTCCCTGTGTCACCCTCTCCCTGTCGCCCTCACCCTTTCCCTGTCGTCCTCACCCTTTCCCTGTCATCCTCACCCTTTCCCTGTCGCCCTCACCCCTTCCCTGTCGCCCTTTCCATGTCGCCCTCACCCTTTCCATGTCGCACTCTATCTGTCGCACTCTCTCTGTCTTTGTCTCTCATTCTCTCTGTGTGTGTGTTCTCTCTCTCTGTGTGTCTCTCTTTCTCTGTGTCTCCCATTTTCACTTTCTCTGTGTGTCTCTCTTTCTCTG